>JANRGW010036883.1:0-31715 GCA_024733675.1 Psilopsiagon aymara | reverse complement strand
CGTCCCGGGCTCTGCCCGTCCCGCCGGGGGTCTCCGTCGGCCGTCGCCGCCGCTGCGGTAGCGCCGGGATAACGGCAGCGGGTTCCCGGTCGCGCTTCTCGCCGGGTGATGGGGAGGAGCACCAAGGACCTGCCTGGCCCCTGGCTCCTGCCGGTGCGCCGCAGTCTTGATGCGTGTCCCCCGGGGGGTCCCTGTGCCCGTCCTAAGGGAAGGCTGGAGGGGGTGACCGCAGCGCCGCCCTCTGCTGTCATCTCCCCTGTCCCGCGGTCTGTCCTGATCACCTACGGCGGCCTAACGTAGAATTACAGAGTTTGGTTCGGAAGGAGCCTTCACGCTCATCGAGTCCAGCCCCCTGCAATGAGCAGAGACATCTTCAACTAGATCAGCCTGCCCAGAATAACGTCCAGCCTAACCTTGAATCATAACATCATAGAATGGCTTGGGTTGGAAAGAACCTTAAGTCTCGTCTATTTCAAGTCCCACTGCCATTGGCACAGACACCTTCCACTAGAGCAGGTTGCTCCAAGCCCTGTCCAGCCTGGGCTTGAACATTGCCAGGGAAGCAGCATTCACAGCTCTCTGGGCAGCCTGTGCCAGTCTTTTTATCACCCTCACATCCAGCCTGAATCTCCCCTCTTCTAGTTTAAAAACTAAAACTGTCCTCGTCATCTGCTGCCGACCTGGCCAGAGGCAGACTCAGTGTGTGTGGGCTCTTTCACTTGGCAAAGTCACCCAAGCAAAAGATATCCTGAGTAACTGATGCTGCTCAGAAAGTTACCCAACTAGAAATACTTCTGGAATACCAGCGCTTTGGTTTAAGACTATTTCCTTTTTTGGTAATTTTCTAAAAACTTCACGTACTGGTGTAATATTTAATGTGTTAATCTGCTCTCCTATCTTGCATTTAACACTCCTTTCAGAGCTAAGAAATAGCAGGAGCATTTCATTTCACTATAACAAAGGGGGCCTTTGATCTTGAAAGGATGCTTATTTCAGTCCCAGCCAAGCCATTGCTGCCTATAATGATCCTAAAGTAAAATCTAAACTGTAAACATGTCTGCTGTTTTGTTATAGTATGAAATGCCAGCAGCAGTGCTGCATGACAGCTGATGTACTTTGAAAGAATGCAGTAAGTCAAATGACAAAAAACAATGCTAAATCCCCATATGAGACTTTGAATCTCCTATACAAACATTCCCGACCTCTTCCCAAAATCCTCTTCTGCACAGAATTTCAAAAGTGAGTATTTCTGTTGCAGTTTGGCACAAAACCCCATTTCAAGATGTCCACTTTTCCCCTGAAATGCAAAACCTCTTGTCACCATCAGCTCTGCAAGTGGGTCTTTTGGGAAACTGATGTCTGACCTAAATGCTCCTGTCCCCTCTTTCCTCTGGGCTGACAATGGAAGAGCTGTCTCCATCATCACCTTCCTACCTACTTTCAGACCTGGCTGTTTTCCAGCTCCTCTGGACTCCCAAGGAACAGTAACAGCCTTCAGAAATTCATCGCTGGTAGCTGCCTGATTGATTGAGATTTTCAGCAGATGTATCCCAATATTCTTTTACGACCATTAAATCAATTAATAGCTTTGAATTCTACGCTCCCTTCTGGTCTGCCAGGAGGAATTTCATACCTACATGGGACACCGTGACAGGAGTATAATGCAGGCTAATTGGCCACGGAGGGGTTTTAATCAGTGGGTCTTTCATAACTATGAGAGTGGAAAGAATATAGTAAGTTCTGCTCTTCTAATCACTGTGGTGAAAGGGAAATCATCTTCCCCCAGCAAACATCACTTACTTAGCAGCATGAGACACAAAAAGATAAAATGGCAAACTGAAAATGGAGTTGCAAATTGCATGCGTGTCTTTAGCTGGGTGGATGTGGACCAGCCCAAACAGCACACACTACCGGGAGAGAGCCCTCCATACTACAAGTTCTCCACAGGCCATTTGTCAGCCTCTAAACCCTGGGCATGTGTGTTTATTTGCCATTCAGACATATTCTAAATTTCAGACTGGATATTTTCCAGTGCATCTCAATTACGGATTCATGGACAGAAAGGCAACTTGCAGTGTCTGACATGACCAAAACCAAAACTGAGGCTCATCTTTGGCTTAGGAATCCTGAACAGCCTGACAAAAATAATCGCAAAAGCATTTGCAAAACTAATATGCTAAATGAGAGTGAATTTGCACCAAGCTCTGCTTGAGAAATGTAGAGGATCAGAATGTAGAAAATCAGCCTGTTTCAGCAACTGTTTTAGCCTGTTTGGTCTCTTAAACGAAAGCCTTTTTACGGTAGGAATAACAAGCCATGCTTCAAGTTGTGAGAACAGGAGGTTGTTAACATCCTCACAGTGTATCACTCAAAGGTAATTGGTGCAGCATTACCTCTTGCATTTAGGGTATTTCCTCCGGCTGAGCCGCTCTCACTTTGGTTTCATTAATGTGCTTCCTGAAAGGCTTGCTTAGAGATCAAGCAAACTTTTGTCAGGCTTCTCTGGTGAAGGCAGCAGACAGCTTACATGCTGCGATGCTGCCAAAGCCACCTGAGCATTGGCATGGATTTATCACTTTGAGAGATCCCTGCTTCGCTCGCCCTCTTTTATAGTGCAAAGAGATAACAGCAAGGCATTGGTGCTGCTCTCTGCAGGTAGGATGAGAGCAGCAAGGCTGAAGAATGTGGTGTAGGCACCAGGCAGGAGACAAACAGCTCTTTTATTTTATTTCCGTGGGCTCGTCAAAGACTTGGCAGGACAGACAGGAAAATGCAGGCACTCCTCCATTATAAAACAGCCTGTTATGGAGACAGGACCCATAGGAAGCCCCACAAGGTCACTGTGCCCCAGTTTCCCTGCAATCCATTTCTGGGCTGCCATTTTCAATAGGATCAAGGGGGGAATATCCGTACAGCCATCCTGTCCACTGATAACATTACTTTAACCTTAAGCTCTGTTATCTCTGCCTTGGACACAGGGATGTGATACTCAGCAGAAATGTAATAGTCAGCAGGAGGACCCATGCTAAGGCTATTTGTCTGTGTTTCTTTTCAGTGAGTATGTAACTTGCCTCCTGGAAGTCGCTGGCTGATTTTAACAAAAGGTCACCAAAACCACATAAACCATATGCAAATAAACACCTTCTTAGGCTGCAGCTGCCAGCCTGCATACAGATGCTTTTAGGGTGCAAGTCGCTGCTCATGTGTCTGATCTGTTATGCCTGTGAAGCTGATTGCTTGCTGAGCCCTGAAGTTATAATTAAAACGCAGTCTGCTAAGCTAAGAATAATCGGGAGTATTAGAAGTCAAATGAGGGTTTCATGGATGTCACGAAACATATCCTTTGGAAAAGGTGAAAAACGCAACTCAGAGGCCAGCTCAAATGCTGAAGATCTTCTGTTGATTTTTTTTGGCTGCACAGATTATTTTTGGCAGGATCGAGTTCACAGTCTTTCAAAACCGTTGAGGGTGAGATTATATTACAAGAGGATATACAAAGTCTCTCCATGGAAAACTGCTAGCACTAGCTGTGAATTCACAGCACTTGTATGGAAAAGTTTTGCTTGGCTAGGCAGTGGGATGCATCATTGCTTGTGCTCTGAGCATGATTGTATCAGCACTTACCACTACCGTATCCTGAGGGGCATGGAAGAGCTGGTACTAATTTCTGGATGTAAAATCTGGACGCGCAAATAGCTGACAATTCATGGCACTGATGAGAATTTGAAACATTAGGACCTCATAGAAGACATAAAATATAGGGATTTTCACTTGTGTGCTGGAAGATGAGAGAGAAGATTTTGGTTATGACTGCTTCATGTCCAGACTTGCTTCCACATGCTGCTGCTGCTGTGATAAAGGATGGCTTTTCCCACCTCCTCTTTACAACTGTAAATGACTGTGTAACATGCCCTGTAGAGGAGAACTGGCCCCTTCACGTAGACGTAGGAATGAAGTCCTTCTGCCTCTTTCATTTCAGTCAGTCTTCCAACATTTTTGCCTTCAAAGAGTTTCTCTTCTTTATGAGTACCAGGTGACCTCAGCGCTTGGATGGCTTCCAGCAAAGCTGCACATCGGCTGTGTGGCCCAGGAGCCTTCACCTCATTGCTTGCACAAAGACCTCTGCCAGGTAGGCTTCTCCACAGAAATGCTGTGGAGCAGATTTAGGAAAGCTAGGAGAAGATGTCACAGCTAGGGCTGTGTAAGCACTGGGCTTTCTAAGCTGTTTGGTATTTGCCTTCTCAGGCAACTTCTAAAGGGCTCTGTCATGGTAGAAAGAACCCCTTTCCATGGGCAAGGACATAGATGACACTTCTGAGTAGTGACAAAACCCATTCATTTGCTCTGCTTCACCTACTGACATTTGTTAAGGGGTGCCCCATTTTCTGTCTTTCATAGCACAAAATATCCCAGGGTTTCCAGTTCTCCTCTCTTATTTGTCTGGAACAGACTGGAGGCTTACTTATTTTGTTCTCCCACATCTCCAAATTTGCCATCCCTTTTCCCACAGCCGAAGGAGGACAACCAAAAAGGAGGGACTGGACTATACATTGAATTGTATAAACAGATGCATGTTGTACATACATAAATTATACATACATATTATAGATAAATAAATAGTCTGTATAGATACAGACAGACACACGAGGTCTTCCAGGGTAGGAAAGAGATGAAATTTCAAAGCTGAAAACATACAGACACACACACACCCCTCCAAACTGTTTTTATCCCATCAAATCAACCATAAACATGAGGCACTAGCTGGGAAGCCTTTTGTCCCCTGTTTCTGGACTAGCAGAGACAACACAAAGGCAAAGATAAAAAGCCTCAGACTTCGAGCCTGTTTCCCTTTTCAAAACACTGTTCCTTTTTCTTATATTAACTTCAAATTTCCCGTATTATGGACACAAAATGTTACGGACATAGGTCCATAAAGCCACCCCTCGGAAGGAAGGGCTGGCTGATCCATCACTGCAAGAGTTGGACCACTTGGGCTGGAATATATAAAGAGAGGAAAAGCTGCTCACACCACAGAGCAGCAGAGGGAAATGCTGCATGCAAGTTCCTGGAAATGTAACATTTACTGGAAAAAACATCCTGGGAATATTAAGCTGAGACTTATGTGGCATTAAACAAGAAGAGGCTGGAGGAAAGCAGTGCATCGGAATACGATTTGAGCATGTGGTTGCTAAGGCACATGCCATTCTTTTGTTTGCCTTATGAGGGGAGTGTTGGATGCCATGATATTGCTAAACATGAAATAAATAGCTTGGGTTTGGGGGCTGGTTGTCTCACCTCTTTCCTCCCCAGGACACCCGTGGGATGCTGGCTGGGGTGTGTGTCATCTGGAGTGTTTTCCTTTCCAATAGATGCCAGGATTTGGGGCCGTTTTAAGGCATAGATTGCCATTACAAGATTTGTAATGCTGTTACATTTTGGTTTGCACTCAGAAAACCAGAGCTTAATGCTCAGGTGAGAGCTGGTATCAGGATAGGACAGAAAATCACGAATAAAACCATTTTGATGACAAAATTGAGAGAAAATTATGAAGATGTCTGCTGGAGGGAGCAGAGAAGGCAAGCAGACCTTGGGGGATCCCTCCAGACCTTGCACTGTAGCTCAGCACAAGAATCCAAATGAAGCACCCGTTCTCAGAGAGCTCAGCCCTCTCCGTGCCTTTCCCTTTTCCCTTGGGAAGTCAACTAAACAGCAGTTAAAAGCTAGTGTGGTCCTGTTTTACAGCTCACTTATGTAAGTTTTCCCCTGTGCTCTGGAAGTTTGGGTTGGTTTATGGTTTAACGGTGTCTTTCGGAGCCCACACACAGTATAGGAATGGAGATCACTACTTGTAGGAGTCACTGTACCCCATCCTTCTTTCACAAAAGTACAATTGGAGCATTTGCCCAGGAAGTGGAAAATTTTTGTTTGACTTCCTCTCTGAGAAAGTATTAAAATCCCCATTTTCACTGGGATAACAGTTACCACACGTGAGAGCCAGACAGCAGGAATCACCGGGGCACCCAGTTGGTTGAATCCCACTCCTCTATGGAAGAGGTTGTGGAACCCCTGGATCCATCACAGCAGGAAGCAAGAGGGAGCATGATTCTCACATTCCTCTCAGGGCTTAGATGGTTCTGTGGAGCAGCAAGGCTGAATTTCTTTAGGCTGCAGAGATCTAACTCGTCTCTCATTCTCTGGCCTGGTGGTGTTACTATTCATGCAGTGGCACCAACAAAGTGTCTGGGGAAAGCAAACCCTGCTCACTCCTTGCGTGCAGGGGATGAACAAGCATTTTGGTCTCTGGATCCTACATGGATGAAACCTCTTGCTTGTGATCCCAATTCAGATGCCCATGCCCTCCTTGCATGCTCCAAATAAGCAGTTCCTGGATGACTCCTACTCAGCAGCAGGGATACTTGTGAGATTTTTGCCTCTGCACACACACCAGGGAGACGCCAGGGCTCCAGTTCCGCACCTCAGGCTGGGCACCTATGGTTAGATCTTGCACATTGGCAGGGGTGAAGTTCTTGGTGTAACCGAATATACTAGACTATGGTGAATGCTAGGTGATATTAATGAACTTGCTGTGGGCAACAGGAATCTCCCCATGGCTTGTGGTGGCCTTTAGACCAGGGCAGATGATGATCAAACCCACCAGAATCTGCCCATGGGGAGGAAGAAAAGTACTGGTCTTGATTTCCTCAGCTGCACATGCAATCTGAGTCATTACTGTGGCCAAATGGAGGTACCTGCTTCTCTTCCCAATGCTGGGCAATATTGTTACACCCTAAGCTCAGGTGGACACCTTTTACTGAAGACAAATGTGTTTTACTTCTCAAAAATAGGCTCCCATAGCTGTTATAATCTCATATAGATAAAAATAGATCAACTTTGGTCATGTTTGCATTGCAGATCCCATATACAAACTATTTTAATAGACTCTTTCTGAATGCTAGTCTTTGAGTTTGGAACATACTCAGCACCAGTAAGCCAAAAGACTTAGCAGGATGCTTTGCTTCATTAAAACATGTACTTCTGACTGCATTCTCTTCTCTCAGGGCAGCTGAGTTTCCATAAAACCTCATCTTGAAAGTGAGGCGAGGATCAGGAAAAAGGCTGCGGAAAGACAACCTGACCCTTTCCCATCCAGCTGTTCCTGGGTGTTTCCGTAGTCCCTGCCAGACCATTCATTCTCCAGCAGTTCATGCCAGTATTCCCACATAGATTTCAGTGCTGAAAAACCCTTTAAAGCCCCAGAGTCAGTGAGGTGTGATCCTGTAAGCAGGTATTTGCTTGGGCCAGGTCTCGCCCCATCCTGGATGACACATTTTCACCATCTGGTTCCTCTGCTGATTTCTCACTGTTGTGACAACAGCCCCAAGCCAGGTATTTTCTACATGAGGTGCTTCAGCAGCCAGTCACTGCGCTAATGGAAGCAGAAATGGGGAGAGTTTCTCTGCTGGATGCCTCCATTCTCCCCACAGGCTGGGTTTTAGTCCGGCTGTGAGGTGTCCCCAGCTGCGTGGCTCAGAGGTTATTTCCACTCCTCGTCCAGCATCTACCCTTGATACCTGGGCAGAGATTTACAGAGAAAGGGAGAAGGGGGCCCCAAAGGGGCTGTGTCGCACGGGGAGCAGGGATGGGCAGCTGTGGGCTCTCCCAAGCCCGGGCAGAGCAAAGCAGCCCCTCAAGCTGATGCATTTATGTCAGTTTGCCCTGGCACCAGCTTTCATTGTCTTTAAAAGCCACCAGGTACGGGAACTTTCTTGCTTCATGATCAGTGTGGTCAACCATTTCTCTTTCGTCAGCAAAATAAGCTACATTTCCTTGGCTTTTTGCTGTAAAGTGGAAGCCTGACCTTGAACAGATTCCACAAGTCTTATTTCAGCATTTTCCTTTTGTTCCAGCTTCTGTCAGGACTGGACACAGCATCCAGTGATAGATCACAGGAATTGATTCTGTCTCCCATTTCCTACTGAAGGCATCTCCAGGAGGGTCAGGGTGAGGGCTAGGTCAGGTGGAAATGAGCTTTCCAGCACTGTTCAACATCTTTGTCAGTGACATGGACAGTGGGTTTGAGTGTGTCCTCAGCAAGTTTGCTGATGACACCAAGCTGTGTGGTGTGGTCAACATGCTGGAGGGACAGGATGCCATGGACAGGGACCTGTGCAGGTTGGATAAAGTTCAACAAGGCAAAATGCAAGGTCCTGCACTTTGGTCAGGGCAATCCCAAGCACACAAACAGGCTGGGCAGAGGCTGGATTGATTGAAGCCCTGAGGAGAAGGACTTGGGGGTGTTCATTGATAAGAAGCTCCCCAAGACCCAGCAGTGTGTGTTTGCAGCCCAGAAACCAACCATGCCCTGAGCTGCATCCCCAGAGCATGAGCAGCAGTCCAAGGGAGGGGATTCTCCTCCTTTACTGTGCTCTGGTGAGACCCATCCTGCAGTCCTCATCCAGCTCTGGTACTTGTTCAGCCTGGAGAAGAGAAGGCTCCAGGGAGACCTTAGAACAGCTCCCAGTGCATAAAGGGGCTGCAAGAAACCTGGAGAGGGGCTTTGGACAGGAGCCTGTAGGGACAGGACAAGGGGGAATGGCTTTAACCTGACAGGAGATTGAGATGGGATCTTGGGAAGAAGTTCTTCCCTGTGAGGGTGCTGAGGCCCTGGCACAGGCTGCCCAGAGCAGCTGTGGCTGCCCCATCCCTGGCAGTGTTCAAGGCCAGGTCGGATGGGGCTTGGAGCAACCTGGTCTGGTGGAAGGTGTTCCTGCCCATGGCAGGGGGTTGGAACTGGATGAGCATTAAGGTCCTTTCCAATACAAACCAGTCTGTGATATGATCAATTGTGTGATGTAGGGTTGTCTGTTACTGCCAGGTGAGAGGGAGCATCATTCCTGTGCTCTGTGTGTGGTGCCACTGCTGCTATTGGTCCTGGCTGTGGTGGTGCAGCACACATTCTCTCTCGAGGTGCTGGGTTGCTATGTGGTAGTGGAAGCAGGCATATTGGTGCAGTCTAGCATGTCCTGAAGCCTGAGGGGAGTAATACTGCATGGGCAGGGCAGAAAGTTGCATGGCTGATCTGGAGCTCCTGCCTTGCAGCCATGCTTATGCTCCTCCTGGCATTCTGTCTTGCAAAGGGAGGAATCTGCCTTTTGAGAGGTGCTGAAGTTCTATCAACTACTTCAGTTACAATTTAGAAAAGACCTTTGAGTGTTGACTTTGCTAAACCATTGTCAGTCAGAGACAGCTCTACATTCTTCTTCCCATCCCCATCTCTTCCACCCTGAAGGAGCACTGAATTTCAGGCTGCCAAATTAGTATCTTCTAGCACTGCTTTGCTGCTGTGGAATGATAATTTGCAGATCCACCATAAGCTGGATTGGCTGAATTTGGTTTGTGTTTAGTAAGGAGGTTGAAAGGTAAGAAAAGGGACATAGGGTCTGCAGCTTTTTTTCTCGTGGTCATAATGACATTTGGAACATGGCTTTGTAATTTGAGGTGCTGGAACAAGACAGGAACAAGATGGTGAGCAGAGTGCTCGTCCAGGAGTTCATCTGACAGGCAGGAAGGACCAAAACATGACTGAGAGTTTGGAGTTAAGTGCCTAACCTTTTTGCAGGCTGCAGATACCTTGGCTGTGCGACAGAAACGACGGATCTACGATATCACAAATGTTCTGGAAGGTATTGGGTTGATCGAGAAGAAATCCAAGAACAGTATCCAGTGGAAGTGAGTGGCAAGAGAAGGTTTAAATCGGTCACAGGTTCCTTCTAGGCCAGGTCTGAGTGACACTGGGGTTAAAATGTGCTGCTCAGACCAGGGTTCCTCAGTGGTCTGTGTGTTCTGGTACTTCCCCCAGCTGGGCTATGGTGATGGTAGTTATGAGGAAAGCTGAAGTACTTATGTCTTTTTTTTTACAGCAGAGCTGTTATTTTGACAGAAAATGTTTGAAGCACTTTATGCTAGAAAAGATGCCTGTTGTGGGACTGGAGATGGGCAAGAGTCTGCCAGTCTGCAGGATGTAGGAAGATGTACCAAACGTTGCAGTGCTGGGGGGTGGGGATCTAGAGCAAGTACAGATGAGGCTTCCTGGGTGATCTGGCCTTTGGCATGTGACAGGGGTGGCAACAAGGGAGGTGGCAGCCTCTGAGAAGTTAGGGCTGGTCTGGGTGTCTGCAGGGCCTGATGTATATCACTGCTTTTTATCTTGCCCAGAGGGGTGGGTCCTGGCTGCAATACTCGTGAAATAGCTCACAAACTGATCGAGCTGAAGGCAGACATAGAGGACCTGGAGCAGCGGGAGCAGGAGCTGGAGCAGCAGAAGATGTGGGTGCAGCAGAGCATCAAAAACGTTACAGAAGACATGAAGAACAGTCAATATCCTTTGTGTAAACCCATTGCTGTCTCTGCATTTGCCTGTGGGGCTGGAAGGCAGAGCCTTGACGGCTGGGTTGGTGCCACACTGCTCACGGTAGAGGAGTAGTGATGACCTGCTGCTGCCAGAGGATCTGCACTGAAAGGCAGTGCGTGGCTTTGGAGTTGGGGTATACGTCCAGCCTGGGAATCAACTTTTTCTGGGGTGCATGGCTCTTTGCATGGCTTTTTAAAGTAATAACCACTGTAGTGTTTACCATTATGAGGAAAGTGCCTCTTTCTGAGTCACAGGTACCACTTCCTGGAGTGCAGAGCTGCTCCTGTGCCTTGCCTGTCTTAGGATGTCAGCTCTGATGAACATGTAGCTTGCAGACTTCACCTGCAGACCACTTCAGAGCGTGACACAGGGAGCCTTCTGGGAATGGCGTTTCTTGTGCTCAGGAAGGAAGCACCTGGTACCCTTTTGAGTTCTCTGACCGCACAGGAAGCTGCAGGCTTTCTCCTTAACGTTGGAAACATTAGCATATGTGACACATGAAGATATCTGCAGGTGCTTCACAGGTGAGGAAGTGACATTCCATCGTAAAGATGTAATGCTGCAGTCCTAGCAGTCTTCCAGCTGCTTTCCTCTCTCCAGGGAAGAGGAGACAGGGAACCGCAGGCAACCTAACAGCATCAGGTTAAATGTAGCGTGAGCTGTGACACCATCCTGGGTTTATGCAGCACTGAGTTGTAGCTTTCTTGTCACCATCAGAGCAGCAGGTAGTTTCTGTTGCCAGAACATGGCTGCCATTCCTAAGGAGCTCTTTTTGCTGGGTGTCACTGTGTGGATGTGCATGTGTTAAGTTAGAAGATTGTTCATTAGAACACTGTCCACCCAAGCCCTGACGTTTTCAGGGCTTGGGTGGACAGTTTTCTAATAAAGCAAATTTTATTGCATGGTAGAGATCTGGGTGTAGGCAGGAAGACAGCATAAAACATGGTTACCCAGCTGCATCATGACCTCTACCAATAAGAATGCAAGAGGGAGGTAGTAGAGAGCAGAATGGAAAGGAATACACTGCTGTGACCTCACTCCCTTCTGTACTGCTGTGGTAAAGCTGTGAGGTCCCTGTATGAGTCTCTGTGGGGCAGAAGTGAAGAAGACCCACAGGAGTGTCTCTATTGTCAATTTTAATGACAGCTGTAGGACCAAAACTAATTAAATAATTCCCCAGTGGCCAGTGTGCAGCTCAGCAGCCTGCAGAACATCAACTGTTCTTCTTGCTGTAGTGGTGTGGAGTCACAGCTCCTTTCTGCTTCAGTGGACTCCTCACCTTTCCTGACAACAGGCAGCCTGCATCTGCTTGAAGCAGAGGTTGAAGCTGCTTACTGCAACCTCCCACATGTAATCTCACCCTTGTCTTTTCTAAGCAGTCTTCTCACCCTACACTTCATCAGCTCTTGTGCTTTTCTTCTTTGCCTTTGTGTGCTTTCCTTGTTCACCACCAGGCTTTATACTGCTCAAGTTCCTGCTGGTTCTATATGTAACCGCCTTCTTTGCTTTACTGTTTCTTCTGACTGAGCTAGTGCTTTTGGGAGCAGGGATTGTGTTTTCAGTTTGACAGTGCTTGGGGCCTGAGAATTCTTCCAGATAGTTCTGAGTTTACTGGAGACCAGCAGACAGCTTGTTGCTTGGTTGATTGAGTGTTTTGCATTTTATTGCACCTGGTTTTTGTAAAGCAGCTTGTGTTTGAAGTTAGACCTCACCAAAACACACAGAGATTAAAAGGCAGATCTGAATTCCCTCCAGAAGAGAGGTTTGATTCATGTTTTTCCATTGTCAGTTCAGTTTCCTTTAGGAATGTGCCTTACATGACTTTTGTTTTCTCTCCTGAGCATATGAGCATTGCAGAAGTTTCTTGTCGGACTGCTTGTGTTCTTGAACTTGGGTCAAGTTTGAATTTCAGCTCGTGTTTTTTCTGATTAATTGCTATTGAACAGTCTCTCACAAAGTGAGTTAGGGCTTGAGAATTTCCGTGCTTGGACTCTTGTCAATGAATTCATTACTTGGATTAATTAAAAAGAAAATAATTAAGAATATATCAGTTTTTAGTGACATTGAAATGTAATTGTCCCATCTGTTGCTGTTGTTGCAGACTTAAAGAGGAAATGGAAACACACTGTACACTGTTTTGTAAAAGTATTTGGAATGTAGCTGTCAGGGGAGGTACAAATTCAGCACCTGTGTTTGAAACTAACAGGTCTTAAAGCTTGAGCTTGTGTCTTTGAGCTTTACTATGCTTTGATGCCTCTTGACAACTTTTTTCTTAAGTGCAGATTTGTTAAAGGAATCCCGTCTTACTGACAAGTTCTGTGTTATTTTGAATCCCCGTAATCTCAGATGATCTGACCTTTGATTGCCTGCCTGAAATTACAGGCTGCACTCCTCCACTCTCCATTGGCTCCCATTTCTCTGAGGTTCTTCAATATTACAAGCAAAGCTTAATGTAGACTACCAGTGAAGTGCAAGTACTAACCACACTAAAGCTGAAACATTCAAACTGAAAGCTGCTAACTGCTTAGTCTGAGTGTGTCTAGTGTTCACAGCCCTGGTATTTCTTTGTTCACATTTCTCTAAACTCAGATATGGACTGGAAGCTGCTCACCTGTGATGGTGTTAGTAGGGAGACAGATCTTAAGGAGCTGCAGAACTTGGAAAGATATTGTCAGCTGGGATCTCAGACATGCATGTGCTGTGCTCTCTGCAAGGTCCAATACAAATAGCACCAGGCAGCTGTCTTGCCAGTAGAGACTGTGTAGTATTGGTTTTGGGTACTGGATCTCCAGTATGAGGTTGCTATGCTGTTGGCAGTCTGGCTTCTCAGCTTAGTTCAACACCATCTCTCTGCTGGCAGTGCAGCTCTTGGATTTGTGTGCTCTTTCGGTTCTAATTCACATCTACAAGCTTGTGACAGCAAGATCCTTCCTCCAGTATTAAGGTCTTCTCAAAAGTGAATTTAAGCCTGCCTTTCTGAGTAAAAGAAAGGTTATCCCTGTTAAGGATGCCACTAAAACACTAGGATTGCTTTAGGAGAAGTTTTGTATGTTCTTTGGACCCTGAGCAATTAGGCATGTTGGGAGCTGTTTGATATGCTTAGCAAGTCAGATGGGTATAAATGGCAGTCCTCTTGAGATGGGGGCCTTTGAGGAGAG
The DNA here is from genome assembly GCA_024733675.1 of Psilopsiagon aymara. NCBI lineage: Eukaryota > Metazoa > Chordata > Aves > Psittaciformes > Psittacidae > Psilopsiagon > Psilopsiagon aymara. The sequence continues at coordinate 18,146 of JANRGW010036883.1, read as the reverse complement.
GCTCTTTGTCAGTGCTTAATGATCATCAGTCTGTTTCTACAGGAGACACCCTCCTTGCCATTCGAGCCCCATCAGGCACACGTTTGGAGGTGCCCATCCCTGAGGTGAGCAAGAAATGCATGGGCAAAGTGCAGGAGTATGCTTGTGCGTATGTTGGGGCAGGGGTTGTTGCTGGATTGACCAGCCTGAGAGTCATAAGTCAGGGATGTTGGTGGAGTTAGAGAAAGCGACAACCCAAGGAAAGCTCCAGATACTAAATAATTGCCAGGAAACTGTTATTTGCAAGTGTGTGAGTATTTGCAGGAGCAGTGGGGGAGAGGATAGTCCTGAGAGTCAGGGGAGTTGTGTGTGGACAGTGCTGAACTGTCTGGACAGCATGTCTTTGAATTACAGCCTGGTTTGGATTGGAAGGGACCTTAAAGCTCATCTAGTCTCTACCCTTGCCACGGACAGGGACACCTTCCACCAGACCAGGTTGCTCCAAGCCCCATCCGACCTGGCCTTGAACACTGTCAGGAATGGGTTAGCCACAGCTTCTCTGGGCAGCCTGTGCCAGGGCCTCAGCACCCTCACAGGGAAGAATTTCTTCCTAAGATCTCATCGCAATCTCCCTCTTTAAATTTAAAACCATTTCCCGTTGTTCTGTCACTACATGCCCTTGTAAAAAGTCCCTCTCAGATGTCTTGCCTCTGTGAAATTCCTGTTCTGTTTGGAAAGAGCATTTACTGAATGGTTTTGTTTTGCTTTTGACTTTTCTCAGGGCCTAAATGGGCAGAAGAAGTACCAGATCCATCTGAAGAGCACAAATGGTCCCATTGATGTTCTCTTAGTAAATAAAGATACCTGGAGCTCTCCTCCCGTTGTACTGCCTGTCCCTCCGCCTGAAGATCTCATTCAGTGCCAGGCAGTTGCAGACTCAAAACCACCAATCTCACCAGTTGCCCACTTCCAGGAGACATCTGTTCCCAGCAGCACCAAGCCCTCTACACCAGCATCTACAAGCAGTCAGGAGCAGAGCCCTCCTGCAGAGAATCCCACAAGCACAGGTGAGAGGGAGGCTGCAAGAGGCAGAAACAGGATGGAGGTTGACAAGGAGAGTACATTCGTCAGCCTGGCCGGGGCTGGCTCTGCTGGTCATGCAGCTCTGTTGGCTCCTTGCAGAGGGGACATATCTGCATTTGCTGCAGTGAGCCTCTTCTGTCTTCGTTAGTGGAACTGTCTGTGGTAATGAAGGAAAGACACTTGGATTCAGGGGGTGGTGCCAAGCTGAAGGAGCAGTGGTGGAGAGAAACTGATCGTACAGACTGGCAGAAGTTTGTAAAAGGGTCTTCTGAGTCTGATGTTCAACTTTCATTTTGAAAAAACACTTTGTCAGAAATACTATATTAGGTTGGGTGCAGCTTTATCCAGCTAAATTTTGAAAGCTTCTAGCAGTGGAAATCCCCAGCTTCCTTGGTGAGCTCTTCCACAGCTTCAGCACTCTCTCAGCAAATTCCTTTTTCCAGATATCTGGGTGCTTTGAGCTGCATTTTGTGCCTGTTGTGCATGTTAATGTTTTTTGGCACCACTGAGGAGTTCTTAATTTTTGTACCTACCTTTCAGTTAGCTGCAAGATTCTGTTACATTGCCCTTAGACTTCTCTTTGCCTGACTGAACAAGTCCAGCTCCCACCCCCTCCTTGTAGGCCATGTGCCCTATACCCCTGGCCAACTTGGTAGCCCTCAGCTGGATCTTCTCTACATCTTTCTTGATCTGGAGGATGGCCAAAACTGGACCCAATATCCCAAGTGCAGTCTCTGCACCAAGCAGGATAGTAACTTCCCTCAGTGTGTTGGCCACATTTCTCCTCGTGTAGCTTACTATTTGGCTGTATTAACTGCCATGAGAGCATGCTTTTGGCTTATGTGCAGCCTGCCATCGCCATGAGTGCTCTCCAGCAGAACTGGAAGAGGGAGATCTTACTGGGTGAAAGCAAGAAGACTTCTTCCTGTGCAGCTTTGACAGCATTGCAGTGAGGGTTGAGTCTGCTGTTGCTTGCTTTGGAGCTGGTGGGAGATGACCTTCCTGTGTGTGTCTGTGGCTCTTCCCAGAATGCAGTGTCTCAGCAGCAGAGTCCAAGAGCAAAGATGACTTTGATCCCATGGGGAATGTCTCCATATCACCCAGCCAGCCGGCTGGGTTGGACACCCAGCCGCTCCAGTCTTCTGCCTCACTGGACAGCAGCTCCATCCTACCCAGCCCCTCCACTGCCTTTGAGCCCATCAAGCCTGACCCCACAGAGAGTGAGTATGCACCTTTGTTTCATGTGTTGCCTTCAAAAGCATCCTGTTTGGAGTGAGGGAAGGGCTGCTGGGCCTGAAGGAAGGAGCTGAACTCCATTCTGCCTTTGTTGTCAGCGACACGCTGCAAGGGATGAGTAGGCACTTCCTTGTGAGGCTGCAGGGGGACCCGATGAGAATGGGATTGTATTGTGTTTAGTGTCCAGCCACTTTCTGTGATCATAGAATCCCAGCCTCGTTTATGTTGGAAGGGACCTTAAAGCTCATCCAGTTCCAACCCCCTGCCACGGGCAGGGACACCTTCTACTAGACCAGGTTGCTCCAAGCCCCATCCAACTTGGCTTTGAACACTGCCAGGGATGGGGCAGCCACAGCTTCTCTGGACAACCTGTGCCAGGGCCTCAGCACCCTCACAGGGAAGGACTTCTTGCTAAGATCTCATCTCAGTCTCCCCTCTGTCAGGTTAAAACCATTCCACCCTGTCCTGTCCCTACAGGCTCCTGTCCAAAGCCCCTCTCCGGGTTTTGTGTAGCCCCTTTAGGCACTGGAAGCTGCTCTAATATCTCTCCTGAGCCTTCTCCAGGCTGTCAGTACTAGAAAATATGAAAGGGACACTTGCATGGTACACATCTCTGCTGTTGTGTGTAAGATTATTCCCTTTCAGTCCCTTCTGTGCACGGGTTCAATTTTTGTGATTGCGTGAAACTACAGAACTTGCAGGCATCACTGAGAACACATTTGTAACACTTGGGGAATTTTCGGTAGTCGTGCTCTCATCTCTCTTTTCCTCCTTTACTTGAGAATACTTCCTCTGTCTTTAGTGATCTTGTGGCTTTAACGATCTTGCAGTGTAGATTTGGGGAGCTTCTTGGCGTGCTTGGTGAGGTGAAATGGGCTTTAAAAAAGGAAAATTAGAGCTTTATGCCAGGAAACGGCAGGCTGTTCCAAGGAGACAAAAGCATTCTCTAGGTAAGATGCACTGCTGTAATGTTTTGAAGCCTACTTTCACTGCAGAAACACTCTACGTTAGAGGATTGTGGTTAGAAGAGGAAATCTTACCAGTGCTTCCTTTGCAGTTGTGCTGCTAGCTTGTCCAGGAAGCATGAACTGTCTGTCTTTATCTTGGAGTAATCTTAATTGTGAAATTAGGCCTTTGAAGTGCGTATAGTTTACCATATTCTAGCAGGCCTGTGCTGCCTCTCTAAAAGCATGTCCTCATCCTACACAAGATAAATCAAGGGGGTGCACACAAGCTGACACCATGTGAGGCGTATGTCCAGGCAATTACTCTGGAGATGCTGACTGAGAAAACATGTTCATGTCCTGGGGCTCCTATAGGTTTATTTTAAAGTGGTCAAGCTTTAGTATTATATGGCTTAACATTTCAGCAGAAATATGTAACACTGGGTGTGGGAGCAGAGCTCTGGATGGCATAGGATGATTTGGGTGTGTAAGGAGTACAGTAGGATAGTAGGTGATTATGCCTTAAAGCTTCAGACTGTTCATGTAATGATGCAAACCATTTGGTTGATTGTATTTGCAGTCTTGGAACTTCCCAAAGAGCTGTTAGAGATGTTTGATCCAACAAGAGGTATGTTCACTCCCTGACCTCAGCTTTGTTCTGCACCCATCTACCTGCAGAAGTGGGACAGTTTATTCACTCCCTTCTGGATTATTTTGGATGTGTTTTTTGTAGAGTGCTTGTTGCCTTTGGTGGCTGCTGGCTCTGCTTGTAGTTAGGCACTCTTAAAATTGCTGTTTTCTGTAAGTATTTTTCTGTCTTTTTTTTGCCAGGAACCTTTGCTAGAGTTTGCCCAATGGTGTGCACATGAGGGCTTTCCTGTCACAGTGCCAACACTGATCTGGGTTCTGCCTGCTCATGCTCCTTCTCCAACTCATCTGCACCATGTAAAATTAAAAATCCCTGTTAGTCTTGTTTCAGCTGTAGCCTGGCCAAGGCTAATTCAAGCAAATACTCTGGGGAGGTAGCTCCCTCTCATCTAAACCCCTCTGGTTTTGGTGGTGGTGGTAGTTTTGGTGCAGTAGGGTTGGGGATACTGTTACTTGTGTTAGGAGTTCTGCCCCTGCCCAAGGAATGCCTGGATGTTGCTTCCTAATGGCAGGATGGATTTGTGGCTAAGGATAGGAGAGGTGAAGGAATTTGGTCTGACATAAGCCTAAAGTGTGAAACTCTTTTTGTCTGCACATTTATTTCCTTTCAGGGCTGGTGGAATACTTTCTAGCCTCGCTGCTAGGCAGAGCCGCGCACACACCAGTACTTCATTGGTGGTCCCAGGATATGTACAACAGTCCCTTGTTCAGTGCTCTAGCATGTAAAAACTCCCCAGTCCCAAATTCAAGGCTGCAGCCTGTGTGTGAGGAGCCCTGGGTTCTACAGTCAGCCTGGAGAACTCCTTTCCTCCTTGCCCAGTACCCAGAGTGGATGAACTCTTGGTAATGCATGAGTACATCTGAAGAGTGAGTTTGACTTTGCGATGTGAGACATAAACTGCTGCAAGGCTGCAGATGGTGTAGAAGATGTAGCTTAACTCCAGCTGACACTACTAAAAAGATGTTTGCTGTCTATGGCAATTTGTTGTTGGTTTATGGAGTATTCCTCCCAGTTTGGAGGGGGAAGATAGGGATCCAAGGAGTGAAGGACAAAACGGAGTCAGTAGCTGCAGAGTCAAAGCTCAGGGCTGGAAAAAAAGCTGAACTATAGAGGTCAGAGAAATGGGCCTTGCAGGAAGCTCCATATAGCCTCTTTCCTCCCAGTAATCCTAGTAATGTCACCCAGGCACTAGACAGCTGCTTTAAGGCAATTTAAGCAGCAAAAGCCTGGAGTTCTTCTTTAGTGTTTTGTATTGGAATTACTTTTTTAGCATGCTTTTCCCTGTTTTTTAAATGAGTACTTAAAAACTGCTTGTTTTAAACTCATATCCTGGGAAAAAACTGAATTGCAACACACACAGGTACACACCCTCCTGTATTATCAGTCCTAATCTAAGAAGGCAGGTTCTGCATTTAATTGTTATTTATTGAAGTTGGTTTTAGTCCTGTCTAGTCACTTGGTGTTGGAATTCTCTCATCCCATGTCACAGAATTGGACAAGTGGGTTCTTGTCTTCTAGTAAGTGGGCTCCTGTGGATTAGTGTCTTGAAAATGGGCTCATCTGAGTTTCTTTTTTGAGCTTATATCAAGTGTGGGTGATAACAACTCAGATTGAATTAGAAGTTCTCTGGGCAGCCTGTGCCAGGACCACCACCTTCACAGGGAAGAACTTCCTAAGATCTCACCTCAGTCTCCCCTCTGTCAGGTTAAAGCCATGCCCCCTTGTCCTCTCTACAGGCTCCTGTCCAAAGCCCCTCTCCAGGTTTCCTGCAGCCCCTTCAGGCACTGGAGCTGCTCTAAGGTCTCCCTTTAAGCAGCCTTCTCTTCTCCAGACTGAACAAGCCCAGCTCTCTCAGCCTGCCTCCAGAGCAAAGCTGCTCCAGACCTCTCAGGCCTCACAGCATCTCCATGGCCTCCTCTGGACTTGCTCCAACAATTCCACATCCCTCCCATGTTGGGCCCCCAGAGCTTGGTGATCCAGGAAGGCCATGCAGAGTTCAGCTGTGCAGTCTGTTTGGCAGCAGACAGCCAGTGAATCTGCCAGGGCATATGGCTGGATTAGGCCATGGGCCAAGGGGAGCAAATCAGGGGGCCAAAGAACAAAAACGTGGAGGAGGAGACAGGAGGCTCATTAGTTTTCCTGCTCCTGGAACATCTCATTTGGTTTTTATTTTTTTTTCTCATGCTTAGCAAAGTTGGTGGGTAATTGAGAACTGTGACTATTTGCTCTATCAGCTCTATTTCAGATGCCTGTTGAAAAGTTGCGTATGAGGGAGTTTGGGGCACCAGCTAGCATACCAGTGCAGGGGTAGGGCACAGCCTGTCACCTGAAGGGCACTGGTGTACGGCTGAGCTAAAGCAGGAAGAAACCTGCAGATTTTTTTGATGTAGCTTGAACTGTCTGTCACCGGTTTTCTTTGCCCATGGCAGGAGTCTCCCTTTTACTATTGCCTGCTGCACACTCTCTGCCTTAGGGAAGGAACAACAAGGTTGAGGAGCACCCTGGGAAGGGTGGGGAGAACTACACAGCAGCACAGTATGACAGCAGAGTGTGTGGCTTAACCATGCTTGTTTCTTCCCCAGAATGTATGAATTCTGACCTGCTGGAAGAGCTGATGTCATCTGAAGGTGAGTCTTTGAGCCTCTCCTTCATGGTGTGGCCTCTCCAGGGGAAGACCACGCTGTGGGACTTCAGCCTCGTGGCTGCAGACTTACCCTCATCTTTTCTGGGCTCTGGACACAGCCTCTGTTCTCACTGTCCTGCCAGTCCCTGAGAGAAATGTGAGAACCAGGAAAGTCTGTCTCTTCCATATCACAAGGCTGATTTGAAGCAACCTCAATGACTTACTGTGAGGTGGCCTCGTTGCTCCGCAGCTCCATGCCCACTGGCAGCTCTTGGCTAGGTGTGGGAGTGCTGGGCTTTGTAACCAACTGTGAGCTTCTCTTTCCCCAGTGTTTGCTCCCTTGCTCCGCCTCTCCCCTCCACCTGGAGATCATGACTACATCTACAACCTGGATGAGAGTGAAGGCGTCTGTGACCTCTTTGATGTGCCTGTCCTCAACCTCTGACTCTTCAGTACAGCTGTGAGCCTCACAAACACAGACCCTTTTGTAACTCTTTTGGAAAGTGTCTATTTTTGGATTCCTTTTGTGCTAGAGCCTGATAAGTGAGCAATTCAGAGATGCTCTCTTATGGACTCAGAACCAAGAGATGTGGACTTGCAGGCTGGGAGCCTCCCTGTAGCTTCTTCCTCTGTTGCATGTGCAAAGTGCATGTGCAACTTGCCCTGTGCATCTCCCTCTTCGTTGGATTCTGGGCCTCCCTTGAAGGGGTCTGTGTTTTGAGTGTTCCTAGTTCATCTGTAGAGTTTGCCCACATGCCTCTCCGAGCTCCCTCAGATCTGCATGTCTTGTTTTTTTCCTGCACTCCCAGAGGCACTTTGCACCTCCTGGGTACCTCAAGGAGCCCTAGTAGCGTGGTCAGTTGACAAACCCAGAGGTAGTTAGCTATATTTCTCAATGTGAGCAGGTCAGATTGGGATGGTTGTATTTCTGAATGACGAGGGGAAAGAAAATGGCACCAAAGTGTCCATTTTTTTCAGTGACTCCAGACCAACTAGTACGTTTTGCAAGAAAAAGCACTTTTTTTAGCCAGCTGTGCCTCCTAGTGGGTCTCAGGAGTTGAGCACTCCTGGGAGGACCCAGGAACTGAGTCCTTCCGTGCTTGTGCATCAGCATGAACGCTGCTTCTGTGTTCCCCAGTCTGCTGAGGCGTGAGCCTAGGGTTCCAGCTCCTTGTACACAGCTGGGCTGTTCCTACAGGGCTAAAGAAGAAGTGCCAGTATGGTTCATTTTAGATTTTATTTGGTTTTGCCTGAGTGAAGAGATGTTGGAAAGGATAAGACTGCTCCACGTGGTGCCTGTAACGTACACCAGGTACATCAGAGCCTGCTCATATTTGCAAATAGCTGTCTTCTCCAACCATTGCACTTGAGCCTTCAACTGTCTAAAAGGTGACCAAGCAGTAACTGTTCAGTAGTACTTTGCTGTGACAAGTTATATAGGTATTGTCCCAATAGTGCTTTCCTGTCCCCACTTTTTCTCTCTCAGCATCTGTTCAGATCAGGCTTTCTTGATATTTGATTTCCTCCTCTACTGTTCATACCCACACTTCCAGTTCCTGATCCTGTGTCAGGATCTTTACCTAGCATGATGCTTTCTCTGCATCATTTTTCCTCAAGATGTTCTTCCATATTTTGTAATGGAAGGTCTGCTGTTGGGTTCGTTGTGGTGATTTGGTGGTACTAGTCTTGGACCGTGGGCAGTTTAGGTGGAGTAAAATGCCCTGATGGATTTGAGCTGTATTTTGAAAGCTCTGGTTTTTGGGTTTCGGTCAGGTTCTGCATTTGAGTGTATTCAGTTTTGCACATCTTCCTGCCAACACAGTGGTAGCAGCTTTCCTGCCTTTCCTCATCCACAAACTGTGAAGATTGTTCCAGGCCAGGAGCATGGGCCTTGCAGAGAGGGTGCTTGCAGCTGACAATGTAACCCGCTGATGTTTAACTTCTCCTGTTAAGCAGAACCACAGCCAGCTGGAGCACCACCAGTAAGGTATGTAAAGTCTTCAATTCTTGGAGCCCACAGAGGTAACAAGAATACATGCCTGGGACCTGCATCCTTAAGGTGGTTCCTTGGGCCACCCATGTGCATCTCCTTCAGAAGAGCTGGGAACAGGATGGGTTCGAGGACCATCTCTGCAGCCCCATCCTCTTTGGGAGAGGCATGAAGAATCCAGGAGGAACAAGGGGATGCTCTAATTTGAAGCAGGCAGCATCTGCCAGTGAGGCAGCTGTGGTGCGGGACCCGGGCAGTAAAATTCCAGCATGTATCCAGTCCCTGAACCTTCTCTCCTTGGCATGGAAGCCGGCCACGATGCCCCAGCCCTGTGCACATTAGCTAGGCTCAGTGGCTTTGGTGTAGCTTGAGCTCTTGGCTTGGCACTTGCCCTCCTTTCCAAGCATTTGTGTTAAGACGACCCTTGGAAAAAGGATACCTTGGGAATAAATGTACTGAACTTTTCATATATAAAGATTATTTTTATACTTTTTTTTTCTTTTTGCAAGAAAGTTGCCTGTAATATTTGTACAGTGATCTTCTCTGAGGTGAATAAACAAAAACACTTTCCAGAGACTCCTGTGCTGTCCTGTCTTTCTCTCTGCTCCCTCAAGGCGGTGCCGGCCCTGCCGTGGGGCCGGGCACCCTCCTGGGAGGTGGGTCCCACCGAGCTCGCGTCAGCTCAGGTGAGAGGGATGGGCCTGCCCGGAACGGGGCTGGGAACGGGGCACGGAACAGGGCTGGGGAGCGGTGGCAGCAGTGCCTCAAGGCCCAACGGGAGGCGGCAGCGGCTGCAGTGACCCGGAACTGCGGCGCAGCGGGAGCAGGGAGCGGACGGGAGCCATGCCGCCGCCCAAGGACGTGGTAAAGATAGCCATCCAAATGGTGGGAGCCATCCCGCAGCTCATCGAGCTCCACCAGGTACCACCCGGCACCCCCGGACCCCTCCCGCTCCCCCCAGCGCCACCTCACAGCTACCCTTTCTCTTGCAGACTAAGCCCCTCGCCTCAGTGCTCAAGGACGTCTGCGATGCGTGAGTACCGCACCCGCGGCACATCGGCGCGGTGGGGACCGGCGCTGCCCGCACGGCGCGGTGACCCGGTGCCCGCTGCCGCAGGTGGAGCCTGCCGAATGCCGAGCACTATGCGCTGCAGTACGTGGACGGGCGGCAGACCTACATCACAGAATCGGTGAGACACCCTCCGCCTGCCCCAGCGCTGCGGCCGTGGCGCTCGCTGCCTCACCGCTGCCTTTCTCTTCACAGAACCGCGGGGACATCAAGAACGGGAGCATTTTACGGCTGACCACCTCCCCGGTACACCCCTCTGCCCCACAGCCTCCCCCCCTCCCCCGTCTCCTTCTCTGCTGTGGGCTCGGGTAGGATGTCCCTGCTGTGACTTCTGGCTCCTCGTGGTGCCCCAGACCCAGCAGAAATAACATGGGAAGACCTGTCTCAACCTTCATTCTCCCTCAGCAGAGTTTGGGGGAATTTGAAGGGAAACTAACTCATTTTGAGATGCTTTGGACATGTGGGCCAACCCATCAAGTGTTCCTAGAGCTCCTTCCTCAGCTCTTCCTGGTCTCTGCTCTGCTGGCTCTCTCTCAGTCCAGATTCTCACCAGGGCTGCTGTAGCCTAAGCCTCTTTCTAAAACTTGTGCTTAAGCTCTTCCCAGCCTTCTCCAAGCTCTTTGCTGTCTTGATTCTTTCCTTCCTGGTAGGACCAAGAAGCAGAGCGTTTGTACTGTGGGATCCAGAGCAACAACTCAGATGTGAAGACTGACTCACTGAAGAAGCTTGCAAGCCTCTCCCACGATGTGACCTTTGCTCAGGAGTTCATCAACAGGAATGGCTTGAAACAAATCTTCTATATAGTGGAAGAAGGGAACGAGTGAGTATCAGGAGAGGACTTCCCTTGCAGTTCTTGACTTTTTTTCTCCCTTGATAATGCTGTGTGAGCTTTAACTTGGGCACTGGACTGGACTCTGCTCATGTTCCTGGCTCGTTGCTGGTGCTGTGGCATAAAAGGCATTGGTGGTTGCAGGGCACTTGGCTCTGCATGCTCCTTGCCTGCAGGTATGTGGCTGTGTCCCCTCACGCTGGGAGCTGGTGGAACAGCCCCGCGAGTCTGTGGTCCTCACTCCTTGTGAATGTGACCTAATTTGAACTTCCCATCCCTTCACTCATTGGGTCATCTGCATCCTCATGGGTTGTTCTACCACAAAGCCTCTTGTGATGATCCTAGCTTCCACAGCTGTTATTCCTGCCACACCAAATAATCCTCTGTCCTGAGGTTTTTTTAGCCACGAGAGATCTGCAGGCAGCTTGAGAAGCACCTGGCTGCCAAATACTGGTGTCTGCTTGACTCTTCCAGGAAGTGATAGTGCATCTCCTCTGAGCTCCTGCCTCACAGAGGATGTGGCCTCTAAACCCAGGCAGTGCAGCACGTGTTTCGTGGAAGCAGGGGGTGGGATTTGGGTGGTGTGGTTTTCTCAAGGGCTTGTCTGTGGTATGGTGGTAACACAGCTTTCCAGAAACTGTTGAACTTCCCCTGTGTCAACTTCATGACATGAGTGAGAGCTCCAGTTCTTACCCAACAGTGGCTCTTTCCTTTTTCCTCCTGCTCGCTGCTTCTCCAGCTGTTTCTAATGTACCCACCAATGTGCAACTGCACTCATCTTACGGTGGTGACTGTGGGGTGTTTGGAGCCATCTTTACTGCGTTTGCTCATCTATCTCTCCAGTACAGGGGAGATGCTGGCTCACACCCTGAAGGCCTTCATGGAGCTGATGGAGCATGATTTTGTTTCCTGGGAGACTCTTAGTGCAGCCTTCATCAAGAAGGTAAGTGTCTTTTGCAGTCTCCATAGCCTGTGCCTTGTTACCCTTGTCACCCAGGCTCAGCCTGCTGTCAACGAATGGTTTTGTGTTTCATAGATAGTGAGTTACGTCAATATGAGTGTGGTGGATGCATCCATCCAGCAGCTCTCCTTGTCTATCTTGGAGAACATGGTGCCTACCAGTCGCCTCCTCTTTGAGCTAGTCAAAAAAGAAGTGACGTTGGATTGTCTTCTCGCCCACCTGCAGGTGTAAGTGGACAGGCCACAGCATCATTTGTCCCCATCACAAAGCTGGTGGGGATGAGCTGGAGGGAATTCTCCAGGTCTCGCTGATTATCTCTGGCACTTTGTACTGTCCCTTCCTCAAAGAACTTGTGGGGAAGGGATGTACTGTCCTAAACCCATCCTTTTTCCAGATTTGATTCCTTCATTCATGGCCTGTTCCATTCAGATATTTCAGTTCTTTACCTGACCTGCTGTTCTGGCTCTGGCTCTTCCTTCCCTTTCCCTGGTGTATTCAGGAGCAGGAGTGAACACCCTGTGACTTGGGTGGTGGTGCTGTACTGTTTGTTAAATCTCTCAGCTAAGGCAGGTCCTTTGTTCCCTCATCCTCCTCTCATCTCTGTATCTCTTCAGTCTGGAGCTGTTTAGTTTGCTGCTAGAAAATGGAGAGGCTCATGCCCAGGGTTCCTGCCAGGCAGGAATCTGCTGCTCACCCTGGGTTTTCCTGCTGCTCTAAAATGCTGCACCCATGGGTGTGGCAGAGCAGTATCGCTCCAGTCCGTGGGTGCTCTGCAGCCTCAGCTGTGGGCACCATCTCACCCTTGGCCGTATTGTCAGCAGCTGCTCACTCATGGCTCTGGCCTCTCTGGGTCCCAGCTCCATGCAGTGGGGTCTGGCAGTGAGATAGGGAGAGGTCTCTGCCTTGAGGAGGGAAAGACCATGCTCAGAGCTGGTGACTCTCCTCCTCCTCCCTCTGCAGGACAAATGTCCAGTTGCAGCTGAAGGCGATGGCCCTGCTCATTGCACTACTGCTGGCTGCGACTGATCCTGAGCGGCGGGTAAGGGATAAGGCAGGAGACAGGACCTGATGGTGACAGGGTTGGTGACAGTGCCCCATGATGGGCTCTTAGGCAGCTGGGTCCTCTGCAGCAGTGTTTGTACAATCTGGGATGGTGAGAGGTTTAAAGTCAGCGTCCTCACTCTGCCTCTTCTCCTTGACCAGCACAACCTGCCCCGACAGCTAGGTGGGGCAGGAACTCTTTGAGCCCCACTGAGGCAGGCTAGTCCTGGCTGCCAGGGCAGTGGGAACTGGTGGCAGGTCTCATGCTCACCAGTGTCACTTCAGAGACTGCTGGTTCCTTTCTGTCATCACCGTGGCTGTAGTCCAAAGCCAGGCATAGCAGGGAAGTGAGTCTGCAGAGGGAACAGTGACTTTTCTGGGGGGAAATGATGGTGTGCTGAGCTGGGGAACATCTCACAGCCTCATCCCTTTGTAGGACATGATGGAGTACCTGAGGGGGAAGAACATCAGGCAGTTTATCCACAAGGTGAGGAGCTGGAGTTGTGCAAGGGTCTGCTCTGTGCTTCATCCTCTATCCTTCCTCCCCAGCCTTTGGTGACAGTGCCTGGTTGGGTTGCTTGTGTGTCTCACACCCCTTCCTTGATGCCTTCCTTGATGGGTACTGCTGCATTTGCACCCATCTGCCCAGAGTTGCCCCGCTTGGCAGAACCTGCTGGGCTTTGGCCATTGGGCCCTGGGCTTGGAGGAACTGGGAGAAGCAGCCTGGGGGACACTTCTCACTCACAGTCTCCTGTAGAACATCATCCACAGCTTCGAGCCACTGGGGGACGAGATGGCCCATTACCTGTATGTACTGCAGTCTGTCAGCCTCAACCTGTGTGAGCACCGTATGAGGACCTCCATGGATCCCTACTCCCAGGTCTGGGGGCGTTCTTGTTTTGAGTGTGGCCCTGGTCTCTTCCACCTGTGGAAGTAGAAGCGGGTGAAGGTTCGCCTTTGGGTGAACTGAGCACATGTGATTTCATTGTCAGTTTGTCCTGGGAGAACCTGTTTCTGTGAGGCTCCCCAGCATTCCCTCCTCTCCACTCTCCCACCAGGAACAGCGGGACCTTCTGCAGTCGCTGCGTCAAACTGCCTTTGAGTCAGAGAGTGAGGCGCCTGCCAGCAGCTTCAGCACCGAGCGCCGACGATCCCTGTGTGCCAAGGAGTTCCACAAGCTGGGCTTCATGGTGTGTTCCCCTGCATCCCTTCTCCAGCCCTGTGCTCTGGAGCACCTTCTGATGGCTCCCCTAAAGCCTCATGTCCCTCCTGATCTATGGGCCTCCATGCGGCACTTCCCTCAGCTCCCATGGTACTCCTAAACAGCAAGTTTAGCTGCCAGGACTCAAAGACAAACTCCCTGGCTGCACTGGGAGGACTCTGCTGCTCTAAAAAAGCAGCTGCTAAACTGCATCCTTCTGTGTCCTCCTAGAACAACAGCAACCCAGCAGAGGACCTCCGCCGTGTCCCACCGGGTCTCCTTGCCCTTGACAACATGGTGTATTTCTCCAGGCACACCTCTAATGCCTATAGCAGGGTGCGTACTCTCTCCTAAAGAACTCTGTGGTGTAGATGTGCTGGTGGATCTCCTCCTTCTTTTCCTTTCCCTGTGACCTGTCCCTGGCCAAAGCCAGGCAAGGATGTCCCTTTTGGGCAAGTGTTCTACTGCTGCCCTGTTTCAGATGGAGCCGAGTCCTCCTTGTGGGCAGGAGCAGCCATTTGAGGCTGGTGGCACTGATGGGTCCCCATAAGTTTTTCTGGTTTCCAGGCCTTGTTTGTACCTGAGCAGACCAGGACAATTTGGATGAAACTAGCCATTAGCCATGCTGCCACCCCCTTTGCCTGTCATCAGCTCCTACACAGCAGCAGGGGAAGGAGGAGGCTGGGGCTGGTTTTTGGGGAGAGCTAACTACTTCTGTTAGGAATGGCTTAACCTGGGGAGGACAGCTCGACTAGGAAGTTCAGGAAGAGCCCCACTGTTGGGGTTGCCCCCTGAGTCCACTGCCCTCTCCTCCAGTTTGTCCTTGAGAACAGCAGCCGGGAAGACAAACATGAGTGCCCCTTCGCTCGAAGCAGCATCCAGCTCACCTTGATCCTCTGCGAGATCCTGCACATTGGAGAGCCATGTATGTGTGCACCCTGGCTTTTCCTCCCTGCCCTGCTGCCTGGCAGGAGTGGGGACAAGTGCCAGGGCAGGGGACTGTGAACACAGAGCCACCAGGCAGTGGTGTGGCCACTGTGGAAAGGGGCTGGGAAATGTCCAGGTTCTCCTCGACACTGAAGTCCCCTGGAAAAACTGGGGAGTCTGGCATCATCTGTCCTTTTCACCACAGGCTCGGAGACTGCTCAGGCCTTTTACCCTATGTTCTTCGGGCAGGATCATTTCTTTGAAGAGCTCTTCTGCATCTGCATCCAACTGGTGAACAAGACCTGGAAGGAGATGCGTGCTACCCAGGAGGACTTTGACAAGGTGTGAGGGAACACTGGGGTCCTGAATGGGAACTCTGCACCAATTCAGGGTCTCTGTGGAGCATCACCAGACTGGGGGAGACACCCTCGGCCTGTAGGTGCTGCAGGTAGTGCGGGAGCAGATCACAAGGACCCTGTCCCTCAAGCCCACCTCACTGGAGCTGTTCAAGACCCGAGTAAATGCACTGAACTACAGCGAGATCCTGAAGCTGCGGCAGACAGAGCGACTGCACCAGGAGGAGACTCTGGCCGTGCCTGTGCTGTGAGTGAGCTGTAGGCAGGGCTGGGGGCTATAGGGACAGATGCTGTGGGGGTGCTGAGGAGGTCAGCGAGTGCCATGCTCCTCTGGTCCTCACCCCAGGGAGCTGCGCGAGAGGTTGAAGCCGGAGCTGCTGGAGCTGGTCCGACAGCAGCGCCTGCTGCACCTCTGTGAGGGCACCCTTTTCCGCAAGATAAGCAGCCGCCGCAGGCAGGGTGAGTGCACCCCTCTGCTCCTGGATGGGTGTCCCGGAAGGGAACAGAGGCTTGTCCCTGTGTCCCCTGCCACCGGGGATGAATCTCCATAATTAACCTGTGGGAGCTGTGTGCCTGGCTCCCTGGATGGCTGACGTGGGGTAACCCACAGAGTAGGACCAAGTGCAGTGTCCACCCGGGAAGGGAACCTCAATGGGAGAGTCTGAGCACTTTCTGACGTCCTTTCTGCTGCAGACAAGCTCTGGTACTGCCGCCTATCACCGAACCACAAGGTGCTGCACTATGGGAACGTGGAGGAGGGGGTGCACTCTCCCCCCATCGAGAGCCTGCTGGAGAAAAGTAGGTGATGGAGAGGAGAGGGTGGGAAGGAGGGAGGGAGCCCTCTGCCCACCCCAGTTGTGACATAACAGGAATTTCCCCTCTGCATGGCTGCTGCGTGCTGGCACAGTGAGCACCAGCTCTTCAGTGGGGCTTAATGGAGCCTCCTTCCCTTCCCCGAGCTGTGGATGGCTGTGAGCCCCCATACCTGGGCTCTGCTGGGCTCTGGGGACCTGGGGAAAAGGAGAGGAAAGTGGGCACTGACAGCTCTTCTGTTTGCCTCAGTTCCTATTGCTGACATGAAGATGGTGCTCGTGGGGAAGGAGTGTCCGCACACAAAGGAGAAGAGCTCTGGGAAGCAGAACAAGGTCAGCACCTCTCATTACACCTTGGCGCTCTGCACAGGGGACCCAGCGTGCTGCCATCCCCATCTGGTGATGGGTTTTGGTGGTGGGTGGATGGTGTCAGGTTGGAGAGTTTTCTGGAGGAAGTGACTCGAGGCTGGAGACCTCTTGGGTCTTCTGGGGCATAGAGGAGGAGGCTGGGAGGCAGCTCCTGCTCTGAACCCCACCAGGGCTGGAAAGAGCACAGCTGAGAAGCCATGTAACCCCTGTGCAGGATGTCCTGGAGCTGGCCTTCTCCATTGTGTACGACATGGAGGAATACTGCCTCAACTTCGTTGCCCCAACCCGATATGAGGTGAGCTCCATGAGCCTGCTGCTGCCAGTTGTCCCTGCCAGGGAAGGAAGGGATTTGCACATGTGTGGCCCTGGGATGGGAGCCACAGGAGAGGAGAGGTGGTCTCTTGAGCTGCTACCAGAGGTGCCTGTGCTGTTTCCCCAGTTCTGCCTCTGGACAGATGGGCTGAACGTGCTCCTGGGCAAGGAGATGACAAGTGAACGAACGCAGACAGACCTTGATGTCCTTCTGTCCATGGAGCTCAAGCTGCGGCTCCTAGACCTGGAAAACATCAGCATCCCGGACGCCCCCCCTCCCATCCCAAAGCCCCCCAGCAACTTAAACTTCTGCTATGACTTCAGCCACGCAGAGCAGTGAGTTCCTCCCTGTGCCCAGTTCTTTCTTATGCCCCTCAAAATCAACCCCCTTCCCCTAGGCTCTGTTCTTCATCTCCAGTCCAAAGGGACATGCCCAGTGCTGGCTAGGGGCTTGGGCACATGCTGTCTGTACCTTGCCCATCCCGGGGTGAACAGCCCACCCTTCCCTGCCTGTGTCTTGCCCTCCTGTGAGAGCATGGGGATGAGCCACCGAGCATAAGGCTCTTGTTTAAGGTGGGGTGACCTGTCCGCTTTGCCCCCATGCCACAGGCAAGACTATATACTTTTCAGGCAGCCAAACACCTCTGGGGTGGTGCTGACCCCCCACCACTGCCAGGCTTTGAGCAAAGAGGGCAAAGATAGGACTGGAATAATAAAGGTGCTGGCAGCTCTGGGGCAGCTGGAGGGGGGTCAGCACTACAAAGGTACGAATCCTTGCTGCCTGACTCTCCCCATGAGTGCAGGGGATCCTCTCTTTGACAAAAACATGGTTAGAAAAAGGATAAAAACTCCTTTCCCCTTGGTTTGGTGAGCAGATGCCATCTCCAGAGCACCATGTGCCTGCCTAGCCAGGCCTCCCTGCACTGAAATGGTTTTTCACTGAGCCGTATGTGCTCCCTTCCTGGAAGGGGGCCTTTCGGGTACAAGCTCCCTCTTCCCAGCACCTTATCAGCTGGGCAGGGGCCCACTGCCACCATGCCTGGTGTGAGGAGGAGACCCTGGTCTGTACTCGCTGTTTGGTGCTGTGGCATTCTGCCAATCCTTGTGCCTTCCCCCACACCCTGGGCAGATACTTGCACACTTCAGCCATGCTGCTGCACTACTGCACCATAACAAGCTACCTCCCACCAAGGTGCCCTGCACCTCCTTGTGCCTACAGCTTCTCCAGTGGTGCTGCGGTCACCATGGCTGCTGCAGGGCACCAGGGCTTGGCTGTGCCTCTGCTCCCCACGTACTGGGACAATAAACACTTGTGGAGAACTCACAGCTGTGTTCTTGCCAAAGGTTTGGGGTAGGGCTTGTGCAAAATGTGATGCAGGTGATCCTGCCCCTCTGCTCTATTCTTGTGAGACCCCACATGGAGCATTGTGAGCAGTTCTGGTGTCCCCAGCATAAGGACATGGAACTGCTGGAGCAAGTCCAGAGGAGGCCATGAGGATGATCAGGCACTGGAGCACCTCCCGTATGAAGACAGGCTGGGAAAGTTGGGGCTGTTCAGCCTGGAGGAGAGAAGGCTGCATGGAGACCTCATAGCAGCCTTCCAGTACCTGAATGGGGCCTACAGGGATGCTGGAGAGGGATTCTTCATCAGGGACGGGTTTAAGCTGAAACAGATGAGATTTAGGTTGGATATAAGGAAGTTTTTCCCTGTGAGGGTGCTGAGGCCCTGGCACAGGGTGCCCAGAGAAGCTGAGGCTGCCCCATC
>JANRGW010036882.1:0-28580 GCA_024733675.1 Psilopsiagon aymara | reverse complement strand
AAGGAAAAAAAAACAACACAGCTCCACACCGGCTACCAAGAAGGAGAAAAACGACTGCTACTGCCGAACCCAGGACAGGACCTTAAAGATTATCTAGTTCTAAACCCCTGACACACGGAGGAACACCTTCCACTAGACCAGGTTGCTCAAAGCCCCATTCAAGCTGGCCTTGTAGACTCCAGGGAATGGGGCAGCTACAGCTTCTCTGGGCAACCTGTTCCTGTTCCTCACCATTATCATAGTAAATAATTTTTTCTTAACACCTAATTTAAACCTCCCCTCTTTGAGCTTAAAGCCATTCCCCCTTGTCCTGTCCCTACATGCCCTTGTAAAAAGCCCCTCTCCAGATTTCTTTTAGGCTCACTTTAGGCACTAGAAACTGCTCTAAGCTCTCCCTGGAGCCTTCTTGTCTCCAGGCTGAACAAACCCAGCACTCAGCCTGTCTTCATAGGAGAGGTGCTCTCTATTTACTCTGTTTACTGTGTCAGGTCTTTGGGACAGAAGGCATTATTTTATTAGTATATATTTATGCTGTAAACATGTAGTTTAGGTATACCATATATTCAATTTAGCTGTATCATATATCCTTGCTGTAACTGTATTTCCATTTCATCAACATCTTAAACTGGGTCCTTCATCCATGAATAGCAATTCAAAGGCTTTCAGCTATGCAACTAATAGGCATAAAAAAAAGATGTGAGAGAAGGAGAGAGAAAAATATATCTTGTATAAACTAGCCAACAAATTTTTAAGATAGCACTCTTTGTCCATATCCAAAGAAAGCTTGGTTTATGGTGGTTATGAAATCTAAATATGTTTTGTGATCTTTTTGTTAAAGAGTCTGGCTGGTATCTTCTGGATGAAAATGACTGTGTTATTTCACAAACAGAAGGAACACTTATGTTTGTGCTTAATACACAGGAAAGAAAAAAACCCCAACAACATAAAAAACCCAGCCAAGCCTGGTGCTACAGATTTTTTGTGATCCAACCAGCAAAAGTGACAGGAAAACTTTTTGTCACACTGAAAAACTCATTTAGGCTCATCTGAAGATCAGAATCCTTCTATTCGAGAACCTATTAGACTTCACAAAGCCATTGAGAAGAGTAACTAGTGCAGCTCAATGCACAGAATTCTCCACAGATCTAAATGTGATTAACTTCTTGCCCACTTACTTTCTCAGTGCTCTGTTCAGTGCTTGATAGACAAAGTCCCTAGGTGTATTTCCCAACCTGTGGTCCGCCAATTCTGTAACCCAGAATTGCAATGAAAAAGCTGAGTAAAGAGCAACAAATCTCATTCGAACTACTATTGGTTGCACAGTGTCAGTGAACTGAATGCTGCAATCAAAAGCAGAGCTCCAAGGTCAGCTCACTCACTTGCTAATTAAGGTGTTAAGATCAGAGAAAAGTGCGACCTTCAGGCATATGAAAGGCACAACAAAAACTGCTGTTGCATCATTGGGAAGCCTGTTCCCAGTTATGGATAACCCACTGAACCTATGCACTGACGCAGTTTCCAGATCTTCCAAGTCTTAATATAGTTTCTCCCACTCAGCTGGGAACAAATCCGTTGTTTCTCTTATTAGTTCCTCAGACAAGACTTCTGTAACAACACAGAGATATGAAATCTACAGTCAAAGGTCAGTTTATAAACCTGCTAAGGCAGACTTCTTCAGCCAATGAATCCAACAAGAAGTCAATACTGGATAGTCCCCATAATAGAAGATAAAGTATTATTTTATACTTGCTTTGTTCTTTGACTCTTCTCCAAGCATTTTCTGTTCACCAGTGCTGAAGAAAACTTACTGTGCCATATGGGTTTAGGTTCTTGGAAGAACATTGTCAGTCTTGTCTGTTAAAAAACATTGTTATTTTGCCTACATGGAATAGCATAAATGACCATATTTTTAAAATCTAATTTATCTTCAAGGGTGTACTTGTATTTTGGGAAAAGAATAAATCTGCAAGGACTGCTTCCACACATTAAGTGACATATTTCATGGGTGCTAAAATCAAGCCTTGAGATCAGATCATTCACTAATTGAACTGGAGCACTTTGAACACAGTAAAAGAGAAGTGGGAGAAAGGTAAGGTAAAAGAGAAGTGAGAGAAAGGTAAGGTAAAAGAGATGGAGAGGAGTAGGCAGAGAGAAGGGCTGGTGGAGAAAGAAGAGAATGTAGACTAGGAAAGGAGCCTGATTTGGAAGATTTTCCAGGGAGCCTGGGTAAGAACTGCTTGCAGTGAGTTTAGATTACAATTTTTGTGAATGATTGGTTTGAGAAGCAGAATACCAGGGTGCAATAGAATATAAAGGAAATTTCATGTGTTTGTGTGTTTGCCTGCTTTGTAAGGGAATGCTGTGGAGATGAAAAGCAGTATCACCCCAGTGTGCAAATGCCCATCTCTAGGAGTTCAGAGATATGATTATATACATCACCCCTAAATATCTAGACTATTTTTTAGGTTTTATGCTGCTGGACTACAGGACACCATCTACCTGTGATGTGTTTGTTAGAATTTGAAATAAACAATCAAGTCTATACTAGAGAGTAATTCTTTTGTTTTTCTGTTTTCAACCGCTATTTTGTAAATCACAGCTATCTGAATCTCAGGGAAGATTCAAACAGCCTGGGTTTACATGGCGCTTTTGAAACACTGAGTAATTCCCAAAGACACTTAAGTCAAGATAAGTCCCAAGACTATTCTACAACAGAGCCAAAATTGTTTTTATGTTCATTTTTTGTTCTGGAGGCATTTTCTTTGTGTTCTTAGATGCACTGCAGTCTGAATAGATAGGCAGATGTTCAGGCACTTAAACTCTCTCGTGATTTAAAGATGAATGGAGAAGGAATGGGGTGTCCTCAATTCTTCCCTAATAAGCCAGGAAGATTATTCATAACAAAATCATGCTTTAGACAGGCAGATTATATTGAGATCATTTATAAAGGTCAGGGTAGTGAGTAAGCTCATATAGAAGTTTCTGGTCCCTGTTAAATATATTTAGTTCTGATCCTGTCTATTGACGGCATAACATGAATGAATAAATAATATGATCAATAATGACTAGAAGTCTGCCTGCTTCTTCCCACTTAGTTTTTTTTTCCCCACTGGGTTTCCTCCTGGCTCCAAGTCTCTTGTGTTTCTGGTGCTCAGTGACCCATTTACTACTACAAATTCAGATATGCTTTCGCAGAACTGGTGGCAGGGTCACCAGTCATGGTGTCATGTTGGGGAATGGGAAATGTAACATGGAGCGTTTTCAAGGATACACAATCCAGGTACTTTTGATAGTGCACAGTTTAGCCTTTAGTGACAAAGATTAAGAGCAGCTTTGTAGAGTGAAACAGTGCTGAGGAGTCTATGTTAGTCTAGTCCCACGGACTAAATGCCATTTTTCTTCTGGAGTGGAATCAGCACTTGTGTTAAAACATCACTACTTTCTCAGTGCTCTCTTCAGTGCTTGATAGACAAAGTCCCTAGGTGTATTTCCCAAATTCCACAGGTACAAATTTTTGGACTGTTGTTGTCTGTAGAACCTGTGGTCCGCCAATGAGTCACTTTTCATGAAATGTTCCTCAAATGTGGCATTTTACTATCTAACGATTTTTCCCTATGCTATTACTTCTTAAAAATATGTTTATATGTACAATAGTGTTTATATTTTTCCCTAATTTGTATTATATTGCAGTAATATTTTTCTGACTAGAGAATCAAAAATGTCGTCCAGGGTTTTCAGAACTTGTTTCGTCCACAAGTCTAGTTCATCATTCATCTAAGATGAGTTGGTGATTCAGACTTCAGATTTGATATGCATAATTTGTTTTACCTTTTCTACTTGCTTTTCAAGAGTTACAATGTAGGATCTTACAACTATTGTCCTTTAAAAAATACTTCTCTTACTTTGTTCACCAAGAGTAAGTGTTCTTAACTGTTTGTGGTGTCAAACATTGAAAAAATTGCAGGTAATGCAGGCCCAAACACATTAATAATGATTGACCATTCTTTTACATAAAAGTACCCTACATTCGTAGAATAATAAAATAGATGGTCATTCCTAAAGCTTATGTAAAGCTTAAAATAGCTTCCTTATACTTCTGCTATTTTCATTTTTCAGTATTCATTCTTGTTCTCAGGCCTACTGAAAAATTACAGCTTTCCCTAAATACATATCAGATCCTGTAAATTTATCAGGAAAGAGATTGGGAAACCAAAACAGTATAGCAGACCATAAATGTTGCCTCTTTACTGTTTTCAACCTTCCTTTTGTCATAATGGCAGTCCCTTTTTCACTCACCATCCAGATTACTGAGAGTTACAAATGTTTAGGCCAAGGAGTCTCAAGGGTTATACAAATATAAACATTGATTTACCATGCCATCCCCTGGGACAATAGTCCATCTATAAGCCTGGAAAAGTAATAGGGAAGGAGATGCTCTGCTCTGAGAATCCTAGTTTGTCATTGAACATTTTCAAATGTTTACTTGAACTACAGACCTGAAAATGCATTCCTACGAAAATTGGAAGTGACAATAAAAATACTTCTTATAATAACATTTCAAAGTGCTGGTCAGATTCTTTGCTTACTTCTTAAACTCATTGAAGCTTATTCTCTCTCTATAAAAAGAGATGCCTCTCAAGGATCTTGAGTGGTACTGTTTATCTTACTTTAATTAATGTAACCTAAAATGTTTAACTAATCTAGAGATTTATTTGAAATAGTGTAGTTGAAAAATTAGGTTTTGGCAACAAAAGGAGAAAGCAGGAGTAGAAGGAATTAACAAAACTCAAATTAATATTGCTCTATAGACTAATTGATTTTTATGCCATTATTTACTATTCCTTGATTCGCACCGGTGACCTTAATTTTATTTGTGCAGAAGAAACAGTTTGCTAGCTATAAGGTTTGCTTTTGATGAGAACAGTAAAAAATACACAAAGTAATTAAAAATATATTTATTAATTTCCACTTGAAGATACCAAAGCACTTAATAAAACATTTATTAATTGAGCTTCATCCCCAATCCTGTGAAGACAAACACGTTATATATTTCTATAGATGAGAATACTAAGTCACAGCATGCTACTACCATGCATAACATGTCAGCCTGAGCCAGCTAGAGAAACCTGGGGCCTGATCCTTCTCTGTTTTGCTAGGTGTGCATTAGGAGTGGCTGGTTTGGAAACTCAGCCTTTTGGACATGCTTCATTTATTTCAGACTTGTATGAGCAATTGTCCCAAAATGCACAATGTTATGTGGTGATGAGACTCCAATAGCTAGTGCATTATCTATCAAAAACCAGTTCCTTCCTGTTCTGATGCCCTCACAAAAGTTACTGCAAGGCTGTTCACTCTTTGGAATATTTTTGCCTTATAATATTGGGATCTGCTTTTAAAGAAGCACAACTGTATAGATCTGTTTTCACTTCTGCATTGATTTTTGCACTCATTTAAATTTCTCCTCCATCTGAAATCTTTCAATGAAAAGTGAAAGAAGGGGAGAAAAAAATTATCAGTTTCTTGGATTTTTAAAAAATATTCAAGATGAAAATATTTTCTATATTTTTGTTTGCTCTGTTTATAAACCGAGGGATTTATAAATTATCGTTAGGACACAATAAGGCAGTTTAACTCAATTTAGCAACAAATTCACTGACTTTCCAAGCTATCAAGTTAGTGCCTTATTAAAATCCCAGTGGCACGGGAGTATCTGAGGTGGGGAAAAAAAGGTTAAACAGCATATCAACTACTGAAGGGAGCTGAAAGGATGTGGAGCCCAATTAAACCTTCAGCACTGCTCTCTCTCATAAACACTTGCTACTTTATTCCCTCCGGAACACATTTTGAGGCAGCTAAAGTGGGAACCCGGCAAGAACCTTTTCATGAGATCTCTGTTATTGAGCCTCGGGTCCAGCCCCGTCCTTCTGGGTGAAAGGCTTCACACTCCCTCTCTATTAATCATCATCTGGCCTTCTAACACCTGGGACTGACTCCAACTCCCACTGTTGCTATATTGACAATATTCCCTGTTGATTTCCTCATTTTCTCAGCCAAGGCTAGAATGACCTCTTTAAAATTCTTTATAAACGTCAGTAATTGCCGCATCAAACTTCAATTCATTACTTTCCCAGGCCTCATGTATTTTGATGATATGAAAGTTGACCACATTTACATGCAAATTGAAGTTTTATATTAATAAGGGCCAGTAAAAAGAGATTGCATGGTAATACTCCATTATGACTTTTAAATACATTTGCCCATGTCTCAACTTGGCATTAGCATGGTCAGACCATGAGGAAATCATGTTGGTCTGATTGCAATTTTGTTTTCCAATTGAAAGTACAATTTCATCAGGTTTCCCTGTCATTTCTAATAATGACTTAAGTTTGCTTGCTAAATTGAAGAATTTCTCCAGGCCTCTAGATGGGCTGGGAAACAGGTGAGGAGGCAGCTGCTCCTGTATGAAGTGCTTCATTATGAACTACCACTATATTCAACCCCATAAGACTTGTTTGATGATAGAAACAAAATTACTGAAAGTCTAGTGCAGCTGAGATTGATTATCTTAAGCGTATTAACTTTTAACATAAAATTTTGGAAGCACAACAGTTCATCTATGAACAGAGCCTTTAATATCCTGATCAAAGGGTCCTTAACCTTTTAGACTGCTGTTTCATTGTTTGGCCTCAGCTTTTATATGCTGTTATATGCTAGCAGGAAAAGAAATGCAATATTCTCCAAAAAGGGAATTGTGTATGTTAATGCAAAACCTCGCAAAATCACTTTTCTAAACATATTCAGTTGGAAATCCCAGAGTAAGTAGTTACAATATCACAAATCCATGACTCCATGCTGATGTCATTAAAATAACATTCATGTTATTGGTTGTAGAAATCTGATTACACTTCTCACTGGACAATAAAGAAATGAAAAAGAAATCATGTATCAATGGCAGATTACAGTAGAATTAAAAAATAAAATAAACAAGTGGTCCCTAGAGCTCTAGTGTCACAGGTATTCTGGGATGCTGTTAAAGGTACTTTTGGGGCTGGTTCTATAAAGACCAACAATGCTGTCAAAGAGAAAGAAATAATAAAGTACTTTTGTAAAATTTAGTTTATCATGTAATTGTCCTGGCTTCAGTAAGATATATGTGATATTATGCTAGAAGCTCAAGCAATGATGCAGCAAGTTTATTCATGTAGAGGCTTTTTGTACTTTGAGACCCCTCAGGGTCAGTGAGACTATTAAGGAAGCACATATATAGGGGCTTGTTTGTGCAGATTCTTACTTTCCACTATATCCTTATAAGAAAACTTATAATAGGCATCACAAGCATAATAGGAGACATTCTTTGAATGTGCACATTTACCACTGCAATAATTTTAGAAATAGCTGATGTGATAGAACTGAACTGTACACTTGCTATTTAAAAATTAAGCTGTGATCCAATAGGACCATCTGGTTAAGCAGATCTCTCCTGTCTTTGAAAAGTCCTAAAGACCTCTGCCAACTCAGAGAAGGATTCAGGTTCCTCTTACATGAATCCTTATGTGGATATTGGAGTTGGAATTGATAGTTTGACACCCTTTATGTCTCTTCAGGTGCGCCTTGCATTGGCTAAGTAGTTGGATGATAAACCTCAATTTTATTAAAATATTTCCTCATTGTTCTGTTTTCTCACAGAAGGATTTTGCTCTTTTATGTTAGATAAGTTTTCATCAGCAGCTTGAATAAAGAGAGGTCAATGAGCACATGATACTACCATAATATTTCTTATCAGTGTTTATAATAAATATTTACACTGGGAATTGTTTAACTTATCGTACCATGGTCTCAGTTACCCCTAACTTGCTATCAAAATATGGTGCTATGAATTTATTTGGTAGTTCTGCCTTCCAAACAAAAGCAACAGGTAAATTGTTTGTTCTAATAAAAGGTCTAGTCAAAAGGACTATAATATGACTAAGACAATGCTCAGCCTCTTAGTCCAGTCCACAAGAGACCAGTGCCTGTTTCACTAACTCCACAACTTCTTAACAGCCTGGCCTTAATAGTCAAGAAGAGATTAAATATAAACTCTGCTTCGACTTCAGAAGTACTCTTTGCACTGCACAAGTCAGCCTGAAGACTCAGGATGAGAAATCCCTGTATTCAGGGATTCAAACTCCCTCCTTCATAATCAAATACCTCAGCAGCTGCTTGGTCTGCATTTCACTCTGCTTGGGAGCAGTTGGGGAATGGGTTTCTTGTCTCTGGAAAATCAGGTTTTTATGTCTTTGAGAGACGTTTTGTATGTCTTTGTAGCCTCTGTTGTAGCAACTTGAAGTAACAGAATTGATAGTGAGGATATAGGTGAAGGAGTTTTTCTGTGGGAAAATGTGGAGAATGTAATTATGTTTTATTTCTGCTCAAAGTGGTCTCATTGTTTAAACAGAAAATAGTTTATTTTGAAACACCCGAATAAGCCTGTTGTATAAATATATACATGTTTATAAAATGGCTAAACCCAAGAAAACTTAGAAACATAGAACTATTTAGGTTAGAAAAGACCTTTAAGATCAAGTCTAACTGTTAAATCTTCTGCCTGATGAAATAAAGCCTGTAAATGACATGTAAATAACATGTAACCTTGAAAAAGAAAGAACACTAATAAAACAAGTGGTAATTAGAAATGTCTACTTACAATCATGGTAGATTTCAGGAAATCAGAATTGTTGTGCAGCTAAGATTCAAAAAAAAAGAAAATTACAGAATACAAGAAAAGTCAATGAAGATGGTAACTAAACTTGATTATTTATTTCCCTTACGTGTTCCGTTTCCTCATCTACCATGTAAGACCATCGACAGGACAAGCATAGACTATAAGAACTGGTCTTATAGTCTGTAACAATTGATGCCAAGGTAAAATGTAACAGGGTCAGATAAGTGTTTCAGCACCTAAAGAGAGTAAGATTAAGCTTATCTGTGCAAATGCAGGCTGTTATTAAAAGCATAAGAATATCCAGATACCATGAATGAAGTCATAATTAATATGAGACAGAAAACTCTAATTCCTTCTCCTTGAAACTGTAAGCAGTTAAAGGCAGAAAGACTTCCCCAAACTTTTTTTTTTTTTTCAAAGCCATGTTAATAAGAAGTTGGCACAAAGTTACCTTCTTTCAAAACTTTTACCTTGGACATATATTTCTGATGCTATTTGAGAGACTTTTCATGGAGATTCAAAGACATGATATGAAAAGTCTATAGCAGCTTGAAAACATGCAGCCATATGAAAAATACTTAAATATGTAAGAAAATTAAAGGAAAAAGATTAAAAGAATACAAAGATGAATATTAGAAACTGGAGCTGAAGGAAGAGTACATAAATTCACGCTAAACGCCAAACTGCTAATTATCTTGGATTTATGGTTTTTTTGCTGGTACTTATTACTGTTCTAGACCAAATGGCACCTGAATTTTCCTCCTTTCTCCCCAAGTCAGGACTGCTGTTATTTACAGCCTGTACAGAACAATATAATTTAATCACAGGAATGATTATTTCCATATGTTTATCATAATACTCACTCTCTTCTGGAGATCAGTTCCAGAGGTCTCTTTCCTCATCAGCACATTAGGAACCTAAAAGCTGGAATGACACCAATAGCGAAGACTCCAGACCCTCTTGTCTGTCTGATTTCTGAAGTGTGTCAAATGACAGAAATATTGGTACTATGGGAGACACTGTTCAAAATCTAAAGGGAGTCATATACTGTGGATTGTAGTTGCAGTTCAGTATTTCAGAAATGTAAATTGAAAAGAGATTAAATGTTTATATATGTTTTACTCTCTACTGCTATGCACAGGTTAGCAGATTGGGTATAACTGTCCTATGCATAGCTCCAAGAGACATGAGAATAACTAGGAAGAGACCAATAAATCAAGAAAAATTCAGGGATAATATCTTTCAAGAGATGGCAGAAGTAACTTGTTCTTCAGGCAGAAAAAAACTCCAACAATTTAGGAAACCATCTTCAGTTACATTAAAATAATATAACAGCAAAGTAAAAAGAAAGAAATTTTTCTCAATTTTCATTGAGCATAAGAGAAGTAAGGTGTTAAATTGTGATAAAAAAAATCAAAGTTGGAGATTGGGTGAGAAACAAAAGAAAGTGATGATGGCTAAGTGTTGGAATAGACTGTCCAGGGAGGCTGCAGATCTTCCAGCGCTGTGTTAAAGAACAGGTTAAACAACATTTGTTGGGAAAGATTTACCTATAATTGTTTCAGGATCTGGTCATGGTATTACATGGCTTCACAGATGCATTCCAGCCTCAAATGCAGAGAGGAGTTTATTTTTTTTTTTTTTTTTGCTAAAACCATGGTGAACCCAGGTTTTTCTACTCTCTAACAATGAATAAAACTGTTTATAGTATTTCAAACATTTATTACGGTGGTTTGTATGACTTACTATGGGTTGCTTGTTCATTTAATATTTGTTTTACTCCAAAATCAAATGACAATCTTTCTGTTGCCTGGTGATTGAGAACTATTGAGTGTAACTTGATAAACAAGTATTTTAGAACTGATTTTGTAGCTTTGCTATTTCATATTAAGTTGAACCAGACAAAAGATGTTTTAAGGGTAGTTGGTGGAGGCCATGATAATTATTTATTTACATTTATCAGGCCTTGTTCTCAGTCTTGCAAGAGCTGTGGGTGAGTCAAACTCTACTGCAGCATTCCATGCTTTTGTACTATGTTAATGCTTGGTTTTCTAGCCTCACTGCGGTCCATCTGCATCAATCTGGAATATGGAGTGGTTCTGACAGAAATTTCTCCTAACAGGTTGATGGAATACTTATTTATACAACTGCAGCCAGTTTTTCTTTCCCCTCTGTGTTATAGCAAAAGGTCAACCATGTAGCTGCTCTTTGTTTTTTATTATATTATTTCTTTTTGCTTTAATTCACAAAAACCTTTATTCCTTATGGAAATTTAAAACAGAACTAGAAAAAGCTTGTAGATTTCATATTTACCTATTAAACAAGACAGAAATGTGCTTATCTGCTTTATGAAAAATGTGGCTTTATTTTAAGTTATTTTTGCCAAGGCCATGACTATGATTTGTCACCAGATTATCAGCTGTGAAAGCATTTATTAAATATCCTCCCCATTCAACCATTTATTGTTTTCATATGAAAGTAGTAAACAGTGACTATTGCATACATAACTCTTCAGTACTGTAAAAGCAGAGGGCTGAAGTGTGCTGTCCTTCCTTTGATATTTCAATTTAAACATGGCTGCATTGCAGTAATGTCACATCTTGTTTACACTGTGGACTTGGTGGGAGACAGGGATCATTACAGGAAAATGTTGAGAAAAATACATTACACACTAGTCATAACCATAAAAGAAACTAAAGAGAAAGAGATATACTGATGCACTTGCAGCTTCTGTAATAGAGCAGAAGAATAGGATTGCACTGAGAAATGTAGAAAGGCAGCAAGTTTAGAAGAGAGTTACCACTGTACTAAATTGTCAAGCTTGAGTCAAATGATATTACTTCCGACACCTCTGGCTATAGTACATTGCTTTTGGATTCAGTTTCTCCACTTTTCTTTGGTTGCTGCAGTAAAGGCATTTCCCTTGTGCTTTGATTGTTGAGATTATCCTCTTCTATATAAATTCCCCTTTCCCCTTCTTTCCTTCCTCTTTTCTGTACTAGCATCATGGGTGTGAGCAAAGATTATGCAGACTGCTGTAATGTAATCAGTCATTGGCTTAGATAGCCAAAAGCAAACACAGTACTGTACTGTTTTCATTTTTTTGTTGTATAAGAAGATAAACATTATTAATTAGGTGTATCTACATATAGAAAAATGAACTTCAGTAGATCCCCCACTTTTGTGCTCATATAGAGTCCATAAGTGTCATCAGAAATAACATTCAGCTACTGCATTTGCCCTTCATTTTTTTTTAAGTCACAGGTATCTCTCTAAGTTTCTGCTCTTTCAAGTCAGAAAAGTTTGTAGCATATGGAGAATGCTAGCAGGTTTCAAGAATTAGATAAAAACCAGAAGCACACCATCACTGCCCACATGGACTTTATGATTGTCCCTGACTTGCAGTTTCCATGCTAAAAGTATGACCAAAGCCTCTTGTGACGCACCTGCCTTGAGTACCTTGCAGAGGGGTGACAAGGTGAGATCAAAATGGAGCTGAGAGCTTAAGAGACTGTCTTTAGTGCCAAAAGCATTTCAACAGCAAATCAAAATCATACAGACCAACAGCCAAAGTGACGCAACACGATACATGTAATAGATAGCCTGGATATACACTCCTTTTGCAACTAGAGATGAGTAAGAAGCAAAAAGACTAATAAATTACAGGAGGCAAGAAGATCACTGACTAGAGAAGAGATATAACGTGAAGGACTGTAACTAAGCCTTACTTGCTGTAATCTCCCTACCAGCTGCAACTTGTCCCTTCAGTAACCTATGCTGAAGCCTGAACTATTTCAAAACCCTTCCTGAGATAGACTGTCCTTCTTTGGTAATCTTGACCAAAGGCTTGATCCTTTAATGTAATATGAGTGGAAGACAGCAGAACATACTGCATTACCAGAACTGGGAATGGACAGAAATGTAGGCTCTGTCCTTTGTTAAAACTCTTCAGACTAACTTTAATGTACTACACTATTACAGTGAGTTAAAGATAGAATTATTCAGAAAATAGAATAAGTTTTGAATTTTAGGACACCAGTGAAATAGTCTGTCATAGCCTAGTTTGATACTTCCTGGGAAAAGTAACCCCAAATCAGTGGGTTTTTTAATGACTTTCTAAGGGTTGAGGTTTTTACTTGCTTATAAGTTTAGAGTAAAATTGCCTTGGAAATTATTTTAGTAATCAGAAGTACAAGAAAATCTATTTGGAGGAACACCAAAGAAAATAACGGAAAAGGAAAATAGAAAAATTAACTGCTAGAAAATTTGGCACATTTTTAACTAAGGCATTAGCTAGTTGAACATAGAAATACATCAGCAGACTAGTCATCAAATTCTGTTGCCAGGATTACAGGCACTGTATTATATATATGTTCTCATGAAATTATTGATGCCATATTACAAATAGTATACTTTAAATGTTATTGATGTGCTTCAAATGTGATTTGCTAATGGTTACTTGTGTGCACTTATTTCCTGAAGAAATGTACTCCACTCATGGTTTATAATTGTTTTTTCTGCCATCATCATTATTATTATTTAGCGTAAGCAGTTCTTCTTCCTCCTTTATTCATTGCAAGTATTTATTTGCTCTTTATTTTCACTGATTGTGTCATGTCTTTTCTGGTAGACTAAATAAACTAAACTCATTGGACGATGGATCAAGAAGAATATCCTTCCAAGTTACTTCTCCATAGTGCTCCTGTCTTCAAACAGTTTAATGGCTACATAGCACACGCTTAGAAGGCTAGTCCCAAAAAGTAAATAATTGAGCTTCTAAGCAGTTTTGTTTTCATCTTGATTATGGTTATTTCCAGTTTTATAAAGATAATATAATACACTCTGTATCAATTTCAGTTTTCATTGTTTGTTTTGGGCCATATTTATTATCCCCTCCAGTAATATTCAGGCCCTGCCATCTTCAGTGATGTTTGTTCTGTAAATGAGTTGTAGTACACACAGACAGTGAAAAAGTCTGATGACTCATAATCAATTTATATGATGCTTATGCTGTTAAAAAATATCTGCAGTTTGCTGGAACAATGGACCAGTGGAGGCACATAGTAAATGAAACTGAAGCACGAAGTCTGTACTGAGATAGACATATGGCAATTAGGGAATCTGTGCACTCTGCATTTAACTAAGTTTCTGAAAACTTGTTGACTGACAGTTCCTTTCTCCTTTTCTCACCTTCCTTTACATACCTTCCATATACAATACATCTTACATTTTTGTGTGCGTGTCAGATTTATCTTTTACTTACCTTGACAGCCTTTCAGTGCTGCAAAACCTCAAATTGGTTTTCCCTGTAACACTACATTATGTAAGGAAGCATTCAGATAAATATTTTTTATTTCACAGAAGGGATGGGCAAGCCTCATAGAGCCATACGGCAGAGTCACCAAAATCCTCTAGACAGGACTTCTGAAGTACTGTTAAGATGGAATTGAAGTGCCTGATTTCATAAGAGCAACCTGTAAAATCAGCCTTAACTGCTGATATAATTCAGGTGCCTTTTGTCTACATTATTTGTATTTCTCATCCGCACTGACTTGGAAACATTGGTTTAACAGTGTTCAGTTCTCCTCTTCCTCCCATTCCTAGATCACGGAGAGTGCAATTCCTCTATGATATGGTGATACACAGAATATGATTCTAAAGATGGATACCACATCCACACTCTCCTCTGTTTTTAAAACACTACAGAGAACTGGGGGAAAAAAAAATAAATAGATTTGGTGTTCCAAATAAGAATCAAGAAATAACTATTTCTCTGGTAGCATTTACAATCTTGCTTGAGCATCTCATGTTAGGAACTGCAGTCTATGAGCTTCTCTATCCTCCATTTATTACTGAGTACCTCTGTCACTTAAATCAGCACTGGGAGTCCTTCTGAACTAGGCAATGCATGCATTTTAGGAGTCTGTAATGGCAAACCTTTTTGCCTGTGCCCTGTACTGGGTCTACTGGGAAGCAGCAGCCTGCATGATGCTGTGTTTTAAACCTGTGACTGAAATGGTGGTAACACAATGATGTTATTGCTTTCCTAAAGGGCGCTTCCACAGTGTCGAGGACTTCTGTATTTCTATCTCTGCTCTGCCAGTGAGTTGACTGGGAGTGGACAAGAGCCTGGGAAGGGATATAGACAGAACAGTTAATCCCAAATGACCAAAGAAATATCCCATACCACATGATATGAAGCCCAACAACAAAAATGGGGACGGGGGAGAGAGTAGACTTTTCAAACTAGCTGTTACTCAGAGACTGGCGTGTCATTGGTCAGGGGTTGTAAGATGCTGAGTAACTGTCTTGGGTCAGGTTTTTTTGTTCTGGTTTAATCTTCCTTCAGTTATTAAACTGTATCGGAAACCATGAGTTTCTCTTTCTTCTACACTTCTGATTCTTTTTCCCATCTTGTTGGATTGAATGAATGAGTAACTAGGTGAGGGCTTAGCTACTGGCCAGGATCAAGCCACTGCATACCTGTATGTGTAAAGTTGGACTGTCACAAATATGTCATAGAATTATAGAATCATAGAACGGTTTTGGTTGGAAGAGACCTTAAAGTTCATCCAGTTCCAACCCCCCTGCCATGGGTAGAGACATCTTCAACTAGGACCAGGTTGCTTAAAGACCAATCCAGCCTGGCGCTGAACACTTCCAGGAGTGGAGCAGCCACAATTTCTCTGGGCAGCCTATTTCAGTGTCTTACCACCCTCATACTAAAGAATTTCTTCCTAATATCTAATCTAAGTCTACCCTTTTTTAGTTTAAAGTCCCTTTATACTATCCCTACATGTCTTTGCTAAAAGTCCCTCTTCAGAGGCCCCTTTAGATACTGGAAGGTTTTTATAAAGTCTCCTCTAAGCAGAGAACAAGAACTCCCCTTGTGCTCCAGGCTGAACAACCCTTACTCTCTCACTTTGTCTTCATAGGAGAGGTGCTCCAGCCCTCTGGTCATCTTTGCGGCATTCGCTAGACTCTCTCGAACAGGACCAAGTCCCTGCTCTGTTGGGGCCCCAGAGGTGAATGCAGTACAATAGGTGGAGACTCATAAGTAGAGTAGAGGGGAAGAAACACCTTACTTGACCTGCTGGTGCTGGTCACACTTTTTTTTAATGCAGCCTAGAATCAGTATAATCTTTCATGTTTTACTAGTTGAAATGTAGCACAGGTCCAGGACATGAAAAGTATGGTCGTGTCTAAAGTACAACTTTCAGCTAATGAGTTATGCTTAGGAGAGCAACTTAGACTTTCAGAATATATAATGTTGGGCAAGCTAGTTACCCTTCTAAACTGCCATCAGTTCTAACAGTGAAGGATTGCAAATTCAGCCACTTCTAAGTCATTCACTGGTGTAAAAGCTAATAAAAGGAATATATGGAGTTTTGCAACTAATTTCCATTATAAAAATGGGTCTGGTAAGGCCTACTACAAGGCAACAGGCATTCCAGTAATTAGGAATAAGAAAAGTAGCTTAGCAACCCAATTTTATTTCCATAAATATAAATATTATTCTGTTAATTCTTTTATTATTAATAGTATGAGTCTCAAAGTACCTGATATTTTTCACTTATGGTCCCAAGTGCTGTCAGGAAAAAATTGTATCGTAATCATAGATTATCCTATTTAGAATAGATATACGCATTCACAATATTAGGTGATTGCATCTCTGTAATCTATCAAATAAGTAATACAAAAATCATACAATTTTTAAATTATCTTTTTGGCTGGTGTTTTGAAAATGTTTGCTATTAACAGTACTGGAAGACTTAATGGAAAAGTTATACTTTGTTTTCTGTATACTACTTACTAGGAAGTCATATTTTCATAAGACTATTTTTTGAATGAACATGATACTAGAATATGGATAACTTTATAGTAACTTTCCAGCATGCATCCATACCTGGCAGGTGAAATTTGCTGATGAAGTGTCATTCTCTTCTATACTTCAAGTGCATGGTCCACCTCCTTAGACTTATAAACATAATTTAAGAACCTAAACCTCCTGAACTTCCTCATTTATGGCACTTTCATGATGTTTTTGTGAGTATTTTAATACGGGGTGTAATTCTGGTACATTATTAGTCAGTAGTGAAGTGCCTTAGAATCTGAAGAGAAAAAGAAGCAATAAGCTTTAATGTAGTAGTGACTAATAAACTTATTCCATTTTTGACATAAATAAGATGTCTCTATTTAGTGCTGAAATATGTGATAGCCTTTTCTATTTCACCTATCAACAGTTATGGGTGCACCAGTCCCAGGGTGCTCTTTCCTTTGCTCAAAATCTAGGGAAGTTTTCTCCCCCATCAGTCTAGCTCTTTCTAACTTGACTTTTTGTCTGCACAGGAGGCCAAGATTTAGTCTTGGTATTGTAGAAAAGCTTGTATAGGACTAAAAGAGTGGACACCTGGTTATATTCCTTCAGTGCAACTGTGATGGCTGTATTCCCAAGCATTCTGTCTGAGCTGGCCCACTTTGACACCTTTGGGTAGCTGGAAGGGCTTTTTAACATCATACAAATTAATCCAGCCTCGGGCTGGATTAGCTGCAGTAATGGACAGCATATAAGGGTTTTCAGGCACACAGACATCTACACCTTGACAGGCTTGCTGCTCTTCCAATAATTTATTAAATCTTTGACGAACTTTAAAAGAAACTGTCAAGATGTTTCATCATTTTTTCTTCTTATGCCATTTTTAGCAAATTTATTGCACATGAAAAAAAGACAACCCTAGGCATATCCCAGGAGCACTAGGGCAAGTTTCCTCGCTCTTCTGCCAACATGTTTCTGTCGTGCCCTGGAGGTAGCACCTGGATTGAGAGGGTAGTTCTGTTCTTCATTTCCTTGGCCTCTCAGCTGACAATATTAACCAGCTAATTAGTGATGATTGGAGTGGAGGTTCTTCATTATGCAGGGGCATTTTATTGCAATATTTTTTATTATGAAATTGTTTATAACAGTCCTCAGTATGTTAGAACTGAAACTGTTTTTTTCTTCTATTAGTTCCTCACATGCACATTCTGCTTTATGAGTATAGGGGTTGCGCGTAAGTGTAAGGCTCCTAGCAGAAGAAACATACTGTTGTATGTTTTAGAAAAAGGGCATTTAGAGTGTTTGGGAACAAAAGCAGATCTGAAAAATTATACACATGGGTGAAGACAGCATCATAGCTGAGTTTACTGTACTATACCTAACAATATCTCTTTTCACTTCTAAACTGTAACAGACTCCTGAACATGTTCTTTTTCTTTATGCACTTGGGGGTATTTTGCTAACAGAACTCAGAGCTGTTGCTGCTTGTGAAGCATTATTAACTTCGCTGACTTTGTAACCTTGGAACAAGTCCATGGCCTGATGCTGTTTCAGGGGACAAGTTTTGAGCTTCTTATTCAGCTTTTATTGTCTTTACTCAGAAAAAGGGGTGAAAAAGGAATTACAGTAACAGGTTGCAGTCCTTCGTTCATAACATCCTGCTATTTTAGTTAAAAATAAAACAGAATTCATCACAGTTGGTTTCTCTTGGAAAATCTGGAAATTCACCCATGTGCTCAGCAAAATCTTTAGTATTTTGGATATTAATAAGTTTTGGCTGTTAGGTGTATTAGTGGAGTTTTAATATCCAAATAATATGTGTGTTTCCATTCATCTAGACTTTTATTACTGTTTGTTGGTAAAGAAATACATGCCAGATAATAAAGTACCTTTGATGAGGAAAGTAAAAAACTAGAATTGTCATGGAATATTTTGTACAAAGCATTGAAAGTGTAGAGAGAAGTTGGAAGTTATAACACAGTTAATGTATTTATGTATCTTTTACTGTGTACACATAAAGAAAGCAGCACATGCTTTCCCCTAAGTTTCACCTAATGCCTGGAGGCCGGGAAGCAAAAGAAGGGAGATAAATGAAGAGGGAAGGAAGAATGCAAATTGGCTACAAGGCAAGTTGGTGGCTCATGATCCTTCCTTTGACTTTGATCTACTTTTGTTAATGAGCATTTTTGCAAAGCTGCGACGAGTTCTCTGGTTGCAAGAATATTCAGCTTAGGTTGCCTATGCAGGTGCGCATGGGAAGGAATGACACAAGAAGTTTTCCAGAGTGTATTAATTCTTCCAAAAATGTATTCATAATTTCTGTTTAATAATTTAAATCATTGTGTCTGAACACCAAGACATGAAGTATCCGATGTTAATGAAAGCAGTTTTGAAATGTACTGCTTAAAAGAAAGGGAAGGATAGAGACCTGGATCCAATACACTGTGGAATGAATAACTTTGCTGAAAAGATGCATAGCATGATAGCTTCCAGTATATTAGGTTATTATTTTCTCAGTTGATACATATGCAGCAGTGCTTGCTGTGAAAATAAATAAAATTATCCACCACCTCCAATTAATGAAAAATAACAACTCTTTTGATACGAATAATCATAAAGAAGCTACCCGGGAAACTTTCCCTTGACTTTAACATAAACATTATTACTTATCAGCTGGAATGTAACATTCATGTTTACAGCTAATAAGGTTGTGAGCAGCTAGTGTCATCATAATTCCTCTAAGAATTTTGATCCCATTATCTCAGCTGAGGGGGAGTTAAGTTGTAAGACTCATTATCTGTCTGCAGACTTCCTCTATCTAGAAGAAAGTCTTACCTAAATCAGTTCCTGACAGTGTTTAAGACTGCTGGCGAAAGTGTTGTGCAGACCCTTGCTAGAAATACAAATGGAGAGTATTTTATTCTAAATGTAGACAAAATTATCTCCTTCAAAAGATCCATTTTGACGAAGCAAGTAAGACCCTGCATGCTTGTGAGATGGCCAGAGAAAACTGAGAAAACACCTTCTTCCTGGACTATAAGATTTTGGCCTAAGACTGGCAAAGGAATCTGTGGAAAAGCTTATCTGATTCAAGTAGAGGTGTAGGAGGTAGGTATCAGCATATGCATCTGTATACTTGACACAGAAAAACAGAAGTGTGTGTGTGCAGGAATGGAATTGTCTGATATTTACTTGGGGTTTCTTGTTCATAAAAATTAGCATAGTAAAATATCGAATTAATAAAAATAAGTATGCCAAAAAAGAGTTATTGTCAAAATTTCCTACACACAATCCAACATCTAAAACAAACAAGGCACAAATCCCACAAAAACAACTGTGTTCATGGTAAAAGTCTGATATTCTCAGGCCTTCTCCATGATCTACTGTATAAGACAAAGCATTTTAGAAAACAAAAAAGTGATAATCTAATAATTATAAGCTGATTGTAATACAAAAATAGGAAAAGGAAAAAATGGGAAAAGGTATGTGTGAAATACCATCTCTGACAGCAGTTCTACAGCTAGTCTTTCTTAGCTTTCCAGTACTTGAACTTGACACTAATAATTAAATCTTTTTAAATTGTTCATTCATACTAGTAATATGCATGCTTTTGCCATTTAAAGCATAGCATTTCTGAACTGTCTTTTGTATAACTGATATTTATTTGTACTACATGCTGGTTATAGGATGTCTTGTAGCTATCTTTAATCATCTGTAGTTAATCACTTGATTTAATGGACAAATCAAATGAATAATTTTTTTATGAGACTACTTGTTTTATTTTTTTTAGAATTATATATTTTAGACCAATTTGACATTAAATATAGTCCTCTTTATTCATCAAAATGAATCAAGCTAATCTACATTTGCCACCAAAAATAGGATTCTCCTAGTAAGTGTATGTGAAAAATTATTCAATTTCATGATGTTGAATCTTAATAAACTTTCTTTATTCACTGATCCATCCAAAGAAAACAATTTGCAGGGAAGAAGGTGCAAAAATGTCAATGACTTCCCTGCAGAACATATTTGTTAGTTGTTCTATGAAGATGTGCATTATACGGAGATACCCAAATGAAGCCATATGAAAAATCGCAATATGGTCAATAAAAATCTTTATTTCCTCAAAATTCTGCAAACTTTATAATTGATGTTTATATTGAGCTATTATATATACATTAATTTTGCAGAAAGCTAAACAACTTAGAAGTAATTTCCTATTTATTTGAATTTCACATTTGCACAGGCAGACTATTATGAAAACACTATCAGCTAAGTGACAGATATAAATTGCATTATTGCAAAACTTTAAATCCACAATATATGGCTTTAGTTATGAAGGCGTATCTAAAATGCTACCATCGTCTTCATGAAATTGAACAATAACCCTGATTTGAATAGAGCACTTAAATGACTGGTGCTACTGAAGTATTAAACAGGAGACTGGAGTGCTAAACTCCATTTCTTTCACAAATAGGAACTGTTGAAACAGGCTAGTGATATGACATTGCACTCCAAAAAACCAGTTGAGTATGGAAATCCTTCAAATATTAGCTGATCATCTATGACCTTGGTAGTGACACTCAAACATTTGGAAAAAAAATTTAAAGAAGATCAGTAGATTTTCTACAGAAAGGATCATGAACCAGCATACGCTAACTATAAGGCAGCCTTCTTGGGATAATCAGTCATGAATGCACTACGAGCTAGAAAGGTAGGGTTTGAGCTTTGAAATGTATCTTCCAGACCCAAGTGACATAGCAGGAAAATCATAAAAGCAGTAAGCCCAGTCCTGCTGCCACTTAAAACAAATATCAGGACTAGTATTTACACTTTCTGTGTTTTGGTCCATACAGCTTTCTCTGCTCATAACGCCACCTGCTAGCAGATCTGTGAATTGTACCAGCCAAGGACAAATGGTCTTCCAGAGGACTTACCTTTATCCTGATGTTAGCAAGAAGAATCAACAAGGTACATGCAACTATACATTTTGAAAGAAAAAGACATTACATGAATCCATGGACTAATATTGAACTACCCAAGACAGGTGGTGAGGCTAACAAGGTGCTGACACATGGGACCTGATGTACATGTTTTCTGAGACATGAGTACCTGAGGGTTTTGGAGAAGAATGAAGAAAAACAACATACCAGATCTACTTTGTAACTAAGGGTATCCATCCTAAGATTGAAAAACGTGAAGTCAGCATAGCTCTTTCCATCTTCATTGGTCTGAAATAAAAACTGTTTTATATGCATAATATGTATTAGTTTCCCAAACCTCAGTAGGATAACTATTAACTACAGAATTTTTTCTTTTTTCTTCACCTTTATTGCCAAAATATTAAACCAATGAGTTTGCCAGACTGCATAATCAAAGGCAGTTTGAATGAATCTGTGTTTAGAAAGATGTAGCTAACAAATTGTAGTTATCTTTTAATATAGAAGACATCAGGCTAAAAACCACCATTGTAGAATGTTTCTCTTTAAAAAAATATATATTATTAATGTAGGCCTTCCTAAGCAGGTTATAATTACTCTTCTGAGATGTTCATATTGTATTTTCACCATGAAAAAGCTCACAGAACCAAATGATGATACACTAAATCTTGTTGTGCCATAAATGTATTGTTGTTATTAATTTTACCTAGGCAGCTGTTGAGTTTAAATGCTTATCTAGGAAATGTATAAGTAATGTCAGTATTAGAAAAGATTGACACCCATCATAATCTGTCTTCCAGTTGGCATAAATGATATT
Organism: Psilopsiagon aymara; assembly: GCA_024733675.1. Taxonomy (NCBI): domain Eukaryota; kingdom Metazoa; phylum Chordata; class Aves; order Psittaciformes; family Psittacidae; genus Psilopsiagon; species Psilopsiagon aymara. The sequence continues at coordinate 6,303 of JANRGW010036882.1, read as the reverse complement.
AAATTACAAATCAAATACTCTGACTGCTTTAATGACTTGCATGGAATGGAACTTCATTTTGGTGGGACAGGATGGACTTAGTGGGCGTAAGGTCTGTCAGGATCAGACACTAACACAGATCAGAAAAACAAGGCTCTTCCTAATTGTGGTAATAGTCTGGTAGTAGTCTGTTTTGCAAGGCCTCACACACAAATAATATATTTCAGGAACAGTGGCATAGTTTCTGAGCTCTTTTAGATCCCTTTAGGTTCCCACTGAAAGTATCTTTACTCAGTTAAATATGACTGAATATCAAATCCATGCAATGCTTTTACTTGGCCAATTCCCAGAAGGTTTTTTTTTTTTCTAGTCAATTAAAAAGTAACAAATATGAAAAATCACTTCACCTACTCAGGCCAAAAGATTAAAAAACTCTTAAGCTTGTCATTCAGTTATATATTTCATTTTGTCCACCCTCCATCCAAAAGAAAAATGTCTTTGGATGTCAAAGTTGCTTCACCAGACAATGAAGTCTTTCAGTTCCTTGGCCAGTTGTATTTATGATGTCACTGACTGTACAATAAATTAACATCTTACTATGTTTTTATTTATAAGTTAATGTTATTTTAAGGTATATTTACCTGTCTTTCACTGTTCAGTAGAAGTTAGGAAATACCATAATATTTCTTCTAGATATCCCTTATGAATTTGTGATAAGCCTGGGTTGTGTTTGACATATTTGACATGGAGAGCTTAGAAGAGCTAACAAAGACAGTTATACCAGTATGTCAGAGGCTTTTGGGTTTTGATCTTTTGATGCAATATTGTTTGAAGTCCTTGATTTCATCAATCAGATGTAGTTTTTGCACAATTTTCAGATCAAAAGTGTATATTTTTCATGTGGATGTGGGGAGGAATGCCATTTCTTTGACAAACAGAAGAGGTGTAAAGTCACACTAAGACTTTCTGAATTTTTTCAGTGCAGCTCCTTTTTCTTTTAAAATACATCTACCTAATGCAACATACACTATGTATGGAAGAACAGCATCTTATGTAAGCACATACTTATATCTCCTAAAGATTGCACTTTAACATTCCTGCTAAATACTTAAGTAATCAGTTGCTTCAAATGATAGAGAATTTTAGTGACAATGTGAATATTCACTTTTGGTAGTGGGTTGGAGCTACTTTTAGAGATTTATATTGTTGCTGGTATTTAACACGGTATGTGAATCTTGAGTTGCTTTGTGTGTGCATGTGTACATGCTCTTCTGAGTGCACATGCATCTTGAAGGTTTTTTTTACTTCTCTTACTCCTCATTAAAAAAAAATTGAATGAAATTCAAGTGCAATCTGTGCTTGAAGAAACAGATGTAATTAACAGGATAAAAATGCATTTCATTGGATTTTAATGATTTTTTGTCTCACTTGTGAGGAATATGCACAAAATATCCCTGTGTTTGGTTATACACCTAATTACTAAAACTTTATGTGGAAAAAATTTAGTATGTTGATTACAGGCCACAGCATGAGAACACAAATTAAAATCTCTTTATTACTTTAAAAATTTGTTCTTGGACTTAAAATTCTAGGTTTCTGTCTGCCAATTTGCTTGGCTTCCATGAAGTAGAACTAGTTCAAGTAGGGCATAAAGGTATATGTACCCAGAACAATGCCATTACAAAACAAAAACCTGAAGGCTAGATTGTATTTCCCCCTCTCCCCTGGGCCCAGGGAAAAAGAAAAGTAAGAGGGATCCTTATCAGTCAGAAGTAGAGGAAAAAAAAATCCCCAATCCCTAATGTTTTAGTAACTGCTGTTAAAATAGGGCTATAGAATTTTATTTTGCAAGGTTTAGCTCATTGCTTTTACATGTTTCTATAGTCCTTTGCATATTATTTGTTAAGAGAAAAACATTTCATTTATTAGCTAATTCCATTAGAATTAAATTTATGAACTTGAGTGATAACTAATGTTTTAATGAAACATGCTTTAAAAAAATCCACAACACTCTGAAAGTGAGTTTTGATTACAGGCACATATGTTTATTTCAATCAGTACTCCTTTTTTTTTTTAATACTCTCAGGTTTTTTCTTTAATACTCTTTCATTTTTTGTCTTTTTGCATTTTTTGTTTGTTTTGGTTTTGCCTTTTTTTTTTGTTGTTGTTTTTGGGTTTTTTTTTTTTTTTTTTGTTTTTTTTTTTTTTTTTTTTTTTTTTGCGTTAATGAGAGCACTGTATTGATATAGAATATATAGAAGGAAAATTTTAAAAATCCTATAAACCAGAAATCCCTCTGAACCCATTCAGCTGGCTTGTTAACAAAACCTTTTTAATATATCGATGAAGATGCTTTCTCTCTAATTCCACCATCCCTACAATTTATTTGAATTTCAGTAACATTAAAAAGATGCCGTAATGTTCAAAATGCTTTAATTAAAAGAAGTATTTGCTAATTGGCATAAAATATCTGTGTGATTATTTTTCCATATATTTATGATTTTGCAGTAAGAGAACAGCTGCTAAATATTTTCTTACATGCTGATTCTACTTAATCAACATTCTTCTTAATGGAGGCAACAAAAGTTAGAAATTGTCTTTTACAAATGTGTTCCGTGAAAACATCAGCAGGATGACAAAGTCAAGCCCTTTGGTGTACAAATGAGCAGCTTTACTGCAAAACACTTCTATATAGACAGGAGATAAATCTTAGTTTAAAAATCCTTTTCAATATTGAGCACCTTCCAAGCCAAATGTGTACTAGCACTTAAAGAAAATATTACTAGTTTTAGCACCCAAACTCACTCGATGTTTTGATTATTATTCCTATTAATATGCACATGATAGAAGTTAATGCCATACTGACAGATTTAATGCTTTGTAAATGTGCTGAATTCAACTAGAAAGGTAAAAGCAGCCATTACCCTAAGACCTAAAAGAGAGACACTAATCAGCTGGCTTTTTTCCTCCTATCTTTTTTGCAGATGGCTGGGAATACAGGTTTTATCTAAAATGCAAGGCTGGAAAAAGCTTAGCCACAGGAAAAAGAAAAGGTCTTGACCCTTAAATATTGACTCCGTTCTATCGATTACAATAGATGGGGGGTGGACTGTCTTTATAAAAATGTAACCCCCAAAAAGGCACAAAACAGATTAAGGTAAAAATCAGCCTGAGCTTTGTTATTTACGGGACTAAAAAGTCACAGAATAAAATGCAAATTGGAGGGAGACCAGGGCACACATGCTCTCCAGAGCTGATGTTCAGGCCTTATAGACTCATAAGCCAAAAGCCCCTGCCTCTCCTGGCCGGAGTGCTTTGTCAGAAGGCTACGCTGTCTGTGGAAGCTGGGATACCCAGCAAGGTCAGGATCTACATTTGCCGGAAAATTCCCTATTATGAGCAAAGAGGCATACTGTAAAAACGTCCTTTCTTTTCAGCTATGATGAATAATAGAGCAAAAAGAGGCCCCCCAGCCACTGACAAGTCAGGAGGAAAAATAACAAACAAGGTTATAACCTTACATCTTGAACTGAACTTTGAGAATGAAGTGGAAATTTCAGGGACAAACAGAATGACTATTTCAGACGATATTATCCAAGAGAGGCTTTATTAAAAAGGCCCTCAAAATCCTAGGGCAAGTGAGCTTATGTAGTACAACTTCTCTAAAAAATCTTAAATCTACATTAATTCCGAAGTGCCTGATTTACTTGAGTAAAAGTAATTCTCATTGTCAAAGAACTGACGCAATTCTATAGATCAGTTAAAGGAAGAACTGCTCCCTAACAATGTGCCAAAGCCACAGAGAATTCACTATAGATATGTTGACAAATGGAAACATAAAATATACACAGAAAAAGCATGTAATCCAAGGCAGTAATATGTATTTTAACCTAATGCACTGCTATACTCCCAGCATGTATACTTAGCTTTTCCACACTTTTTACCGCAGGCTGCTGACAGGACTTTTCCCATTCTTTTGCCAAGAAAGCACAAAATGTGCTAAATTGTTTCTTTGCATATTTTCTTATAGACGTGTGGAATTTGACTCTTTTAAGAACATTTAAACTACACAGTATTTGTTAAAGGACTTCTAATCAACAAATTCTGATTTGCAAAATGGGCAGATGTAATAGCACCCAGACAGGAGACCTACTGTTCTCCTCTCCTGAATATCACACATTATTTTTCGTGATGTTCTTTTGCAGGCATGCTCTCCTCACTGCACAAGCAATCTTTCTGTTGACAAGCAGAAAGACTATTATATGACTATTCAATCTGTCCAGACAGGAGCCGCAAGGTGTGTAGAGTCAGAATAGGGTCAAACACTGTATTCAGGCGAGACAGAGTTAAAAACTATGCATACAAAGTATGTTTCGGTTTTAGTAATCTGAAGTAACTTTTAGAAGCAACCAAGAATCTGGACAGTTGGTGCACAGAGGATATGAACACACAGGAGTTAGGCATAGAAACACAGAATAGTTAAGAGTTGGAAAGGACCTTAAGATCATCAAGCTCCAACACTCCTGCCATGGGTAGGGACGCCTCACACTAAACCATGCCACCCAAGGCTATGTCCAACGTGGCCTTGAACACCGCCACAAATGGAGCATTCACAACTTCCCTGGGCAATCCATTAGAGGGCCTCACCACCCTACAGTAAAGACTTTCTTCCTCATACCCAATCTAAACATCCCCTGGTTAAGTTTGAATCCATTACCCCTTGTCCTATCACTACAGTCCCTAATGAAGAGTAACTCCCCACCATCCCTATAGGCCCCCTTCAGACACTGGAAAGCTGCTATGAGGTCTCCACACAGCCTTCTCTTCTCCAGGCTCAACAGCCCCAACTTTTTCATATGGGAGGTGGTGAACAGCCCCAACTTTTTCATACGGGAGGTGCTGAACAGCCCCAACTTTTTCATACGGGAGGTGCTCCAGTCCCGTGATCGCCCTTGTGGCCCTCCTCCAGACTCGTTCCAACTGTTCCACGCCCTTTTCATGTTGAGAACACCAGAACTGCACACAATACTCCAAGTGAGGTTTCACAACAGCAGAGCAGAGGGGCAGGATCACCTCCCTCAACCTGCTGGTCACAGTCCTTTTGATGCAGCCCAGGACATAGCTGGCTTTCTGGGCTGCAAGCGCACACTGCTGGGTCATGTTCAGTTTCTCACTGCCAAGTCCTTCTCCGCAGGGCTGCTCTCAATCTCTTCTCTGCCCAACCTATAGCTGTGCCTGGGATTGCTTTGACCCAGGTAGGACCTTGCACTTGACATGGTTAAACTTCATCAGGTTAGCATCAGCCCACCTCACAAGCGTGTCAACGTCCCTCTGAATGGCATTCCTTCCCTCCAACGTATCAACCGAACCATACAGTTTGGTGTCATCGGCAAACTTGCTAAGGGCACATTCAACCCCACTGTCCATGTCACCGACAAAGATGTTGAACAAGACCACTCCCAACACCGATCCCTGAGGGACACCACTCGTTACTGGCCTCCAGCTGGACACTGAGCTATTGAGCACAACTCTTTGAGTGCAGCCATCCATCCAGTTCTTTATCCACCGAGTGGTCCACCTGTCAAATTGATGTCTCTCCAACTTACAGACAAGGATGTCAAGTGGAACAGTGTCAAACACTTTGCACAAGTCCAGGTAGATGACATCAACTGCTCTACCCCTGTCCATCAGTTCCGTAGCTCCATCATAGAAGACCACCAGATTGGTCAGGCAGGATTTCCCCTTAGTGAAGCCATGCTGGCTGTCACCAACCACCTTGTTGTTTTTCATGCGCCTTAGCATGGCTTCCAGGAGAATCCGCTTCAAGATTTTGCCAGGCACAGAGGTGAGGCTGCCTGGTCTGTAGTTCCCCGGCTCATCCATTTTCCCCCTCTTGAAAATGGGGGTTATATTTCCCTTTTTCCAGTCTTCAGGAACTTCACATTACCATCATGAGTTTTCAAATATGATGCAGACTGGCTTAGCAACTTCATTTGTCAGCTCCTTCAGAAGCCACGGATGGATTTCATCTGGGCCCATGGACCTGTATACGTTTAGGTTCCTAAGATGGTCTCGAACCAGATCCTCTCCTATAGTGGGCCCAGGGTCTTCATTCTCACAGTCCCTGCATCTGCCTTTCAAGACTTGGGTGGTGTGGTCAGAGCATTTGCCAGTGAAGACCAAGGCATTAAGAACCTTAGCCTTCTCCATACCCAGGGTAGCCAGTTCTCTCGATATCTTCCGGAGGGGGCCCACATTGTCCCTAGTCAGTCTTTTATTTGCAATGTACCTGTAGAATCCCTTCCTGTTATCTTTAACATCCCT
>JANRGW010036881.1:0-36845 GCA_024733675.1 Psilopsiagon aymara | reverse complement strand
GGCGCTTGCCGGGCCTGAAGAGGCTCGGGGGAGTCCCCCCGCTGCTTCCCGGCCGCCTCCGGCCCTGCGCGCCCGCAGCACCTCAGGCCCGTTGTTGTGAGTGTGGATGAGGCCCTGGGCGCGCGCTGGGATGGGGTTTAAAGAAAGCTTTAAATTGGAGCGTCTGTTGTTGATCGGTGACTTCTGCGTTGTCCTTTCCACCCCTTTTGCCTTCTTCACACGCGCCTTTGAAAATGCAGCAGCCTTACTGTGTGGTTGTGGATCTGGTGGCGCCTGAATTATTCACAACAGGTTTATTATATGATGGGGTTTTGCTGTGCGTCTGCTTGGAATCAGGGTTAAAATGTGCAGATGTTCTCTTCTGATGCTTCCAAAAGCTTGTTCCAGCTGCCCCCATGGCTGGAGGCCACAGACGTTGTGCCACGTTCATATGGGCAGGAGGGAAATGATGCCAGGAAGCATGGCAGGAGCGAGTGTGAGGGATGGAAACAGGTCAGCTGAAAAGGCCTTTCTGTTCCCAGTGCAGCAGTGGCCAGTCCCAGGTGCCGTCGGTCATCTCTGGAGCTTCCAGGGTGAAGCCACGTTGCATTTGTTGGTGGGGCCAATGGCTGCCACCAGAACCTCTGAAACCAGCAGCGCCGTTGGCTGGAGAGTGGGCTAAGCTGCTTTTTGCAGTCACCGTGATAGAAGCGGTTCCTCTCCCCTTCAGAAAGCAGTGAAGGTGTTGTTATGAGTTACAAGCTGTCCGTTTTCCTCCTTAAATGTAACAACACCCACGCTTCAGCTACCAAAGGTATCACAGTGCAGCAGGCAAAGCAAAGGTGCCTCTGCGCAGAGTAGCTGCAGTCCTTTGTAGAGTGTGGTTAACATGTAACTGTGGCATATATGTGATTTCTGTATCTCTTGGAGACATTGTTTCTGGAGGCTTTTCCTCCTGCCTTTGAAAGTGCCAAACTTCACCATCCAATGTGTCCACCAGAATGGTGCTCTCAGGGGTTACTCTTCAAGGACACCTCTGCTTTGCGCTTTGATAATGACACAAAGTTTTCCCACCTGTAGTAAGAATGCAACTACTTAACTCTTTCAGAGGAGTCGTGGTTTGGAGCTGGGGCTGGAGAGGAGGAGTGCTCCTGCAGAGAAAGCTGCTGTGCTCTGCTTCCATCTGTGCCTCCTGTGGAAGGCCCAAGGTCACAGAGCTGAGCCTGTGGTGGTCCTGGGCTCTGGATTCCGTTTGCACCTGGGGAAGTGCCTGTGTAAGATAAAGGATACGCTCTAAACCAGGAGCTCGGTGTGCTTCCTGAGCAGGGGCCGGGTCAGGGTTGGGATTTCACCTTTTGGAATGTGGTTTCTGTATTCAAATCCCAGCGTTCATTTTGGAAGATTTTTCAGGAATGAACTTTGCAGTAACTGTGAAGTTGGGAAACTTTTGACTTCCCCAGGTTTAAAATTAGCATCTTCATCAGTGACAAAGCTCTCTCTGGTGCTTCCCCGAGCACAAGTTTCCCAGCAGATGGGCCTCCAGCCAAGGCATTCTCATCTCACTCCTGGGCCATTCTGTGTGCAGCAAAGCCAGAGCCACACAGACACCGAGCTCGGAAGGGATGGGAATCTATGTGCTGGAGTGGCTGTTGCTCCCAGTTGTGTCTTCTGGGTTTCGGGGGCAGAATGTGCATTAGTGTATGTTTAAGGTGCATGTGATGGAGCATATGAAATCATGAGGGAGATGCTATCATCAGGGGCTTATTGACATGCCATGCAGATGTTTTCAGGAGCCTCAGCTTGGTTCAGTACACATATGTACTGCTGAAACACTCGGAATTAAGGTGTCATCTTTGCGTTACGTCATATCAGTGCAAAGATACAATATGAGAGCGATTTTCTTTCCCTCCTAGGAAGTTCCCTGGAATTCCTAAACCACAGGAGTAGGCATGGATGCTCCCCTGGCACCAGTTACGCTCAATTACAATAAGCTGTGCCGTGGTTTTGTGTCCCTGCACACGGGAGGGGTGAGCCTGTCATCCCATGGAGGCCCTTGCCCAGATGTACTGGTGACATGCAGTAGCTCTCAGCCCACAAGTACCTTTACCCCACGGACAGGGACGGAGTGCCCTGCTCTGGGGTTCTGCACTCTCAGATACTTGACTTTAAGACCTGTGAAGGACGGGCCAAGGGCTCAGGCAGCAGTAATGAAAGGAGCTATTTAAGAAGTGGGTGTAACAAACTCTTAATTAGGTGTGAGCTAAACTAATGCTGCTCCAAATTCAAGTCAGCTCCTCGGAATAGGGAAGGAAGCTGGAGCCCTCCCAAGTGCCAATTAACTGGAGTGAGCTGGTGGATGGACTCGGTGGCTCCCTTGCTTGGGTCAGCACATTGCAGTGAAGTGCTGAGTGCTTCCACCATTGCCTTCTATTTGCTGTGCTGCAGCAACCTTAGAATTGAATAAATCACTTAATTTAAAGTGAATTTCAAGTGAATAAATCACTTAATTTAATCAATTCCGTGCATTGCTGTGTGAGGTGAAATCACGGTGTTCAGGACTTGGGGTTTCAGCTTGTCTATAATGGTGCCCCTACAGTGTGTGTGATTTTGGGTAAATGAGGTCTTGCCAGATGTCATCTCGTGAGCCTGCCAGTTGAGTGGAAGCAGGTAACTGAAGCTTTGAACTCCTGTGAGTTTCTTGGCTTTAACTTGTGGTGTGAGCATCGTGTGCTTCTTGGCATGTGCCTTCAGATCCAGTTCAGAGCATTGATTTCCACATGGAGGACATGGGCTTGAATCTGCAGTGGGGTTAGGACAAGAATATGGATTCCCATAACCCTGGGCTAGGGAACAGTCAGGAAGAAACTGGAGTTACCGCTGTAGAGTCTGCGGGTGACATTGGCAGGGCAGCTCTGTAGAAACAGTGCTGCTCTGTAGTGGTTTGAACCATGGATCATCCATTGGGCAGAGGACAGTGGCTGGGAGGTGTGGGAGATGGTGGTCAGAACAGTTTGGCTTGGAAGGGATCTTCAAGCTCATCCATTTCCAACCCCTGCCATGGGCAGGGACACCTTCCACTGGAGCAGTTTGCTCCAAGCCCCATCCAACCTGGCATCGAAAGTTGAAGGTTGCTGAAGGTGAAAGCTGGAGGCAGAGTTACTGCAGACACCATGGCTGAGACTGCTTGAAAATACACCTGAGGACGCGATGGCTGTTGGACAGCGTTTAAGTGATTCGTTTGGGGGAAGAGTCTGTCGATAGCTCCCTGGTGATGAGGGAGCCATGGGTCTGCTGACTGTTAGAGGTCGATATTCCAGTGTGGCACCAGGCTCCCTGCATCCCCTCCGCCTGCTGCTGCTTCCCCTGCTCCCGCAGCATGGTGTGGCCCATGAGTTACTGCGGGTGCTGATGTGACCATGACCTGATTTGGTGACTACTGACATGAGCTTTCTGATTCTTTAACCAAAAGCTGCTGTTTTCAAAGTAAGAACTGGTCCTGAAGCCTGCTGCTCAGCTCCCAAAAGCCTGGTTCAGCTCTCAACTTCCTCCCCACTTCCTCACTCTGTGCATAAGATGAATGGATTAAAGAGGTGGCACATGGGCTGCTGCTCTGTGCATTTGTTACCTAAACAAATGTCTGTAAAAATCTTAATTCAGACTTTTTTGTAGGATAACTGGGATGATGAGGAGGAAGAGGAGGAAGTAAAGGAGACGGAGGTAAAACAAGGTAAGATTTAAAGCACTCCCGGCTCTGTGCACAGCAGAGCAGATGCTGGTTGGTTTGGGAGTGTACCTGAAGAACCAAACCCCCTAAACGGGGTTGCTTCTGTTCTGACAAAGTGTGTCCTGGAGCCCCCTGGGTTCAGATTCCACTGATGGAGCTCCAGGGATGACTCTTTGATCAGTGTGTGTGCACTTGCTGGGAATAAGCTTTGGTGTCCATGTGTTACAGAGCCAAAAGTCTCCGAAAAGAAGAAAATAGCAGAAAAAATTAAAGAAAAAGAAAAGCTACAGAAGAAGAAGCAAGAGGAGCTTAAAAAAAGGGTAACTCCTGTTTCCTTCTGCGTCTCAGATGTAGAGGACAGGGTCGGTTTGATTCGTTTGAGGTTGAACAAGCCCTGTAAAGCTCTTGACTGTGATAAAACAAACCTCAGTCTTGCACTGAATAACATGGGTGGGGGGCATCAGCTTTAACATCTGTAATTGGGCCAGTTACTGAAGTGCTGCTCATCTCCGCTGCTTCCTGGTACAGCGTGCAGTGGTGGAACACAGAACTAAGGTGCTGCTTTGCCCTTGTAGACTGTTAAACAATGTGGTACAGGGGAACAAATAACAATGTCCCTGTCTGCGTTTCCTACTGCAGTTAGAGGCCCCAGAGGAGCAGAAGGAGCTCACACCAGAAGAACAGTTAGCAGACAAGCTACGACTAAAGAAATTGCAAGAGGAGTCAGACCTGGAGTTAGCAAAAGAAACCTTTGGTAAGTGCGAGTTGGCGCAACTGCAGCAGCACCAGAGGGCTGTGTCCTGAAATCAGACTGCTGGGGGGGTACCTCAAGAGCCAACTGAGTGGGATCTGAATGTTGGCTCACAGAGGTTGTGTGACTGAGACTAAAGAGGGTTAAACTGGAACTGCTAGAGGCGCATCTCGGTGATAGGGACTAATCGGAAGAACCATAAAACCACCTTTAGCACAGGAGGTGCTTTTCCTGAGCAGGTCATAGTAGGAGCCCATAGGAGAAAGAGGAGGCTGGCTGAAGTTTCCAACATATTGCACTTGGAGATATTGGTACTTGTAAAAGGCTGAGTGAGATGAGTGTGTAAAAAGAAAACCAGCAAGTGCTGTGTCTGAATGCTGTGAGGTGTTTTACAAGAGGGATTTAACGCGGCTTTGGAGGAGTGTGGCACAGAAGAACTCGCTCCAGTGTGCTTCCCCTTCAGACAAACTGCGGCAGGCCCGGAGGAGGGGAAGCCAGCCAGGTCAGGGCAGTGAGCTGGTGGAGGTGAAGCAGATTTAGAGCAGATCAGCCTGGTTTTGTGCTCTGACAGCATCAGCAGAGATCCTGACTCACAGCAGCATTCTCCACACATGAAAGCACGTTTCCTTGATTATAGTGAATTATCCAGCTGCTACCCAGTGGAAATGCTGCTCTGTGAGTCCTTGGCAGAGTACGGGCAGAGGATGCACCAAATACAGCTGCAAAGGGCCAACTAAACCTTGCGCTGGGGAGCTCAAGACAGGAATTCTTTATTTAAGAGCAAGGGGCTTCCTGTAGCGCGCACTGCTCCAGGGAATGGGAATAGCTGGTGCAAATTACTACATTCTGGAGTAAGCACCTTTCCATAGAAGCTCATAACTGGGGAGAAAACTCCAGGAACAAACTTGCCAACGAAGTTTCCAGTTGACAAGCAGGTATTCTGTATTGTGGCCCCGGGAGACACTGGGATGGCTGCTCCTGAGTGTGTCCCCGCGTTGCCACACAGGCCATCCTCACATAGCCGCTGGGCACACACATATTCATGAGGCTATGTATGGATTGCATCATTTTCCAGAAAGTTCCCCACATGCGTACAACAATGTGGTGGTCTCTGAGGGTCGTTTACTTCTTCCAACAGTCTTCATCACTGCTGGAAGCCTTTGAAGAACGTGGAGTAGATGCTTATAGCAGCTTAATTGGTTCGTTAACACCACAGACATAACAGTTATCCTGTCCTTCAGGTAGTTTGACTGCAGCCCATCCTGGACCCCTGCCATTCCAGATCCTCCTTATCCTTGCGTCCTGTTCTTCCAGCCTGTTTTTCTTACACGCATTTTGTACTAAGGTCATCAAGGCCTAAAACCACACAGGTTTATCTTATACAAGAACCCTCAGTATGTTCTCCAGCTGTGCTCTGTTTTTTCTGTGTATCATGCACCTCAGTAATTTTCCATTGCTGCTGTTACAAAGCCATCAAACTTAACATGACTTAAAACTGATTCTAAAGGTTTATCTATTTCATTTTGTGATTTTGTGCCCCCTTTGTCTCAGGCTGTTGGCTTTTATGTGGTGGAAGCAGCAAGCTAAGCTCAGCTTTGGCTTTGTGGAGCTTTGGACCCGAATGTCAGTGAGGTTCCTGGCTTCCCCAGGTGTCACTCCAGGGCTCACAGCTAATGTTTGTGTAACACCTCTGTCTTCCTGTGCAGGTGTAAATAACACTTGTGGAATAGATGCCATGAATCCCTCCTCAAAAGATGACTTCACGGAATTTGGCAAACTACTAAAAGAGAAAATCACACAGTATGAGAAGTCGTTACATTACGCCAGCTTCTTGGAAGCGTTAGTTCGGGACATGTGTATTTCATGTAAGTGCCATGGGAGCCCTTGTAGAACATGCTGCTGCCAGAGCTGTAATGTTCAAGGTTCTGTCATGTTGAGCTGTGTACTTTGCACTAAATGAAGGAGGAACCCATTCCCACAAATGTATTAAGGATTGTTTCCCTGTACAAGAGGCTGCTTCTCCGGGGACCTTCAAACAGTGACTGTGATTCCAGGGACCACACTTACTCAGCCTGTAGTCTGCTGATTTAAAGCGAGGAGTTGCCCATCCTCATTACAGATGCTGATTTCTACGTTTTGGAGAGTGTTGATGTTGGGTTATTTAACTGCCTTTGAAAACAATACTGACACAGAATCCTTTTTCTTTCCCTGATGCAGTGGAAGTTGATGATTTGAAAAAGATCACAAATACCTTGACAGTACTATGCAGTGAAAAACAGAAACAGGAAAAGGTAAGGCTTCTGCGTGTTGGTGCTGCAAGGGCTGGGCCGGTGAGGGCAGTGCTTGGACACTGCTCCAGCTGCTGATTGTGATTTGGGAGTAATGAATGATTGCACCTCCAACCTGGCCTCGAACACTGCCAAGCCTGGGGCAGCCACAGCTTCTCTGGGCACCCTGTGCCAGCGCCTCAGCACTTTAATTCCTTCCTTAAATCGGTGATTTCAGAGGTAAACACCATTTACTTTGTTATTCTACTTGTTTAGAGCTTGGGTAAAATAGGATGACAGCCAAAACATGGGCAAGTGCACGAGGGAGCTGTGGGACACCCGAAAATGCCACAGCTTTGCTAGGAATGGATTGTAATGGACAGCATTGCAGGGTGAAACACAGGGTAGGAGTCATGCTCATTGCGTGGCTGTGTGAGTGCTCACACCCAGAGACGTGAGTGTTACTGCAGGTGGCGGAATGACTCATTGCTACAGGGCTGCAAGTCAATGTGCTCTTCCTTTTTAAGCAGAATAAAGCCAAAAAGAAGAAAAAAGGTGTTGTGCCGGGCGGTGGTTTAAAGGCTACGATGAAGGATGACCTGGCTGACTACGGAGGATACGATGGTGAATATGTACAAGACTTTGAAGACTTCATGTGACATTTATCTCCCTTTCTGTTGTTTTTCTGTTGCCCATAATCCCTTAAACATGTAGCACAACTTTTCTTCCTTTAAATTCTGCCAAATGCTACAATCAGAACTGCAGTGTCTGTGCTGGTGGTTTAACTCCAGATGGGTCCCTGGCCAGGGCTTAGACCCAGGATGTTTCAAAGCTATGTAAATTGCAGTAACCCCCCCCCCCAAGTCTCAAAAAGGGTAACTGTTGCTATCTGACTCCACAGTAACAGCCACCGAATTGGCCTTTCAACAGGACACAGTGTTACCCCCAGCACGATTGGCCTTACCGAAGTGACCTGTGCTGAACCAGCGCAGTTTGCAGCGAGGGTGTGGTGTGCACTTAGTATTATGAATGCTTTGTTTTATGTTAGAGCTTGAGGATTTGGGGTACTGTGAAGGGGAACCACTAACTTCAGTGTGAGGATCCTGCACTCGAGGCGCTGCCCGAGCGGGCAGGGGGTGGGCACGAGCTGAGGGGGACTGGAGACTGGATTGGAAAGGAAGGATTTTGTGTCTTGAGTGTGAAGTTTAGTTTCCATTCATCTGGATTTCTACTAATGCAGCAGTATGGGTTTGGGATTCCTTAACAGTTAATTGCCTGGTTTAAGTGTAAAAACCCAAGACTTCCTTTTGGGCTGTCCTGGGTTGTGGTAGATCTTTCACGACTCAGCCATTTCCTTTCATTTAAAACCAACAAAAACTTGCTTAGCAAACTGCAAGAGTTGCTACAGTTGGGCAAATTGTTATGTTAACAATTACAACATCTGCAGTGTTTTATAAAGCAACTAATTTAATAAAAATCACTATTGAGGACCTCACCCCCACTGCCTTTGGACCCGTTCTTTGAGTGTCTTAAATAAGAGGTGGTGGGGTTGGGGTGCTGGGACTCCCCGCTTGGACTAACCACGACAGCGCCGTCTCATTTCTCTTAGAAGACTGCCTAGCACTGCAGTTTTAAGTAGGGTTCTGCTCAGGCTTACTCCTCCTACGTTCTCTTTCTTAGAGGCGCTGTGTCCCATGACCATACTCGGGTACAACCTCTAAAGCTGCCCTGGCGGCTTTGAGAGAAACACCACACAAGGGAAGCATCATCACTGGTGTGCAGCACCTAGGAGGAGGCTCTAAGCTGTAAACCCAAGTTAACATATTTGCTAATCAGCTGGGTTGCCATGGCAGTGGTGGTTTTGCAGGGGTAGTGTTTAGAGACAGTGGGATCCCATTGCTTAATTTTACTCAGAAGCCATCTGTCTGTGTGGTGCCTCCAGCTGTGAGCCCTCCCCCTGCTCTGGGGCAGGAGTTAGTGCCTGTGTTAGCCAGGAGCTCTGTGGGCTGCTGTTACTTGGGGCACGTACTGAATCCAAGGTGAACCCCAGTTTGTGCCTGAAGCAGTGTCCAAGTCTCACCCTCCCTCCCCAGGTAAATCAGACCCGATCTGCCAGAACACCTCAGCAGCAGAGTGCAGCTCCTGACCTGGTGTCAGAGCCAACCACCTGCCCAAGCATGGAGGGGAGTTAGGATCTGGGAGAATACATCACTACTTTTTTACTCCCAGCAGCAAGTTAGTATCTGCTGTACAGCCCTACGAGGTTGTACAAGACATCCACTCGACCACTAAGCTAGGAAACAAAACCAGTCTGATCAGCTGGGAGCCAAAGCATGGATGACCTGGGCATGAACCTCAGCCTTCCAAAGGAGCTCACTACCCCTCCCACTGACTCCACCACCATGTACGAGCTGCTCTGCGCCTGCTCCTCCAGCTGGCTGCTGGTTTGGACACAACTGCTGTGGTTGGCCACAGCCTGACATGAGTGGCCGCTGGCTCCCCGCGGTTCCAAGGGGCCTTCCCTGGCTCCAGTGCTGGTTACGTGTTTTGTAAACACATTTATTATACAAAACACAATTTTAGGCTAACCAGTCTCAGCCCTTTTGATATTTACAACCACCACCACTTCTCTGGAGCAGCCTTCACGTAGCAGCACATCGCTGTAAGCAGGAGATGGATAAAATACCTGTTAGTCAGTACTAACCCTGCGGGAAGCTGGGCTCTAGTTTGACAACATGTCATTGAGGCAGCAGCCAGTCTGAGCATCCTTCAGGAGCGTGTTCGCCACGTCGTAGAACTTGTTGTCATAAGCCAACCTGTAGTACGTGTAGATGTCCTCGCAGTGCGTGAGCAGTTTCTTTAGGTTCTTCAGGGCAGCTTCAGTAGGTGGCTGTTGTTTAACTCTGAAAATAATCGTACATATACTTGAACTCAAAAGACTTCACAGCCACCACTGAGACTGATTTGCTATAGACCTCTAAGAACTGCAGTTACTAAAAAGGGGCTGTGCTCCTCTAAAGCAGCACTGGAAAAGAACATGCCAGTTTGTCCGCAGAATACTCACTTCTTGGCAATCTCCTTGAACATGCTGGGCTTCAGTGGTCTTTGTTGTTTGAATTCTTCTAAGTACGTGAAGTCTCCCTTGGTGACCACTTGCTGGTACAGAACTTCAGCCCAGTTTGGTGCGAACTCATATGCCTCGGCCACAATGGCTGCCTGCAGGGCAACAGAGCTGCAGTGACCGAGCAGAAAGAGGTGGTTCTGGCACAGAAACATTCCTGTATTTAGGATACTGAAAACACTGTAGGTCCCCACCAGAGCTGTGCTTCTGTTTCCAGGCTGCTCCTCTCTGGGCAGTATCATGGGATAACAGTCACAGGCTTGGTGGCCACGTGGCAGAGCTGAGCACTGTGCTCAGGTACCCACTGTGTAAACCAACCCTGTTCAGAAGCAGCAGCAAATGAGGGAGCTGAGCTCACCTGGTAGAACCGAGGCAAGGCCACGATGGAGTCCATCAGCTCCTGCCTGCTGAGGTTGATGAGCATCGTGCTCTGACCCGTGCTGAGGAAGTGCAGCTGCAGCGTTATGAGCTTGGTCAGCCGCCGGCAGCGCAGGGCCTGGCGCACACAGGAGTCCTGGAGAACACAGCAGGACAAACAGGAGCTTGTTTCTCAAGGAAAGTAATAAATATTCCTGACAGCAAGCATGAGTTCAAAGTTATCCGGCACTTCATCTTCTAGATCCCTGCAGGGTTATCACTGTGAGCTTTAAATGAAGCTTCACACACCACAAGAACTGCTTTCACCACGACCATACCAGGTTTTAAACTCATTATATTGTTCTACTCCTGCTAGTTAAGCTCATGGCCACTCCTCCAAAGCTGAGGAACCCAACTGTAACCCTAAAGTGTAGAGCCTGAACAAGGAATAGTGATCTGCTTGTGGACACAGCAGTGCTACCAGGGGGATGCTGCGAGGGATCATTCCTCTGCTCCCTTCTCCTGGGACAGGATTCTGCATTCCCTCCTTAGCACAGCTTGCTTTGTCCTCCCCCTTCAGCTCACTCCTTATGTGCTCCCAGCTCTGTCCGTCCACAATTCCATCTCATTTTACCTTAGAATAACTTTCTGCTGCATCGATGAAGAGCGTCAGGGCTTTCATCAGCAACTTCTTTAAATTTGCAACATCCCGAAGAGACTCCTCTGAAATGAGGGAAAAAAAGAACCAATTATTTATACTGTGACAAAGTTACCAAAATAGCTCCCGGTACCAAGTGTGTCCCCGAGGGGTGCCTCAGAGCAACCGAAGACTAACAAAAGATATTTTGTACTAAAAAAGCACAAAGAAACAGCGCTGACTGCTCGGTTAATGGAGCAAAGCCCTTGCTGGAAGCCAAAGGATATTACCAGGACCAGACAGGCCATCAAAACCACAGCCACCCTGCACGTCCTCCCCCGGAAACCAGCTTGGTTTCCACTCACCCCAGGGCTGAGATTCAATGAGTTTGAGCTGTATGCAAGCAGCAGCCTCGTGATTCTCGCCGATCTCTCGGCACATGCTGAAGCACAGGGCTATCATGTTGTGCTTCTCGCTGTCCCCAGGGCGGCAGCGCTTGATGTAATCCAGCAGAGCTGTCTTCAGTGTCCCGCTCTTGTTGGATGAAGGAAAATCCCATTCAGATTTGAAGAGCCTTTAGTTTATGCCCATTTTAGTAAAGATTTCTGATTTTTTAAATGTTAAATATTTCTGATTTTTAAAACCTTTCACTGGCAGTAAATCCAAAGCAGGACATGAAACCTCTGCAAAGCTTGAAGTTTCAACACTGCACCTGTTGCAGCACTGAAATAGCTGAACTAAAACCAGAATCAACCCCAGAATTAGCTTCTTCCTATGACACTTGACTGACGCTTCCCCCACTCCAGCAATTGAAATCCCCAGGTAACTCCACTCTGTTGTGTAAATACCAGTTCTGATGCAGCCACACGGTCCCCTGAGCTTCCCCCTCTGTGTACCCCTCCACTTACTGGGTCTAACTTCTTTCTCATGAGCACTTCGAAGTAGTGTTTCTCATGCAGCAGCTCAAATATGTAGGTCATTTCATTGTACCTGCCAATTCCAGTGAGAAGACGAACCTGTGGAAGCAGCAGTGAGAGCCTGAAGCCCAAAGCAAGCAGAAGCCCCCTCTCTCTGAGCAGGCAGTGCCATGGCAGGGAGGCTGCTGTGCGCAGCAGTGCTGGGCTGGCTGATATGGATACAGGGCACAGTGAGGGGCATCAGGCAGGCAGACGCTCCCTCAGAGCCATGGAGGCTTTAGTTTTCAACCAACCAACTGCATCCTTTTCCCTGTGAGGTGAAAGGATCTAATTTGACCCAATTAAAATAGGCAGCGCCCTTTTAGCAATGACACCTTTACACTGGGCATGTCTCCAACTCCAGGAGTCCTTCCAAGCAGGACTTATAGACATGTAACAGCCCAGTAACGCAAATCCTCACATTTCACCAGCAGCTGAACAACTCCAACGTCCCCATCCTGATCTCCTTCACTGCTGCCACTTCACCATTCCCCTGTCTCCACCTCTGTTTTCCAGAGAAGTCTTCTAAGATCTTCTGTGACCTGCACATATCAGACCAAGCACCCACTTTTAGCTTCTAGGGGCAGGCAGGACGAGGCAGTTGTCCAGAGGAGGAGGACTGCATCCATTGCACCCCCCCAGTTCCCCCTGTGCTGCTCACCAGCAGAGATACTGCTGATGGGCACATGGAACCCCGTGCACACATCTGGATAAACACCCAGGCATTAAGACCCGTACCATGACTCCGTACTCTTCATTAGGGGCCAGATACTCATCCGTGAGCAGCCGCGCTGCTTGGAGGACTCGAGTGATCCCTTCCATGTGGCAAGTCAAACTGAAGCAATTGTGAGCCAAGATCAGCAGCTCTGTAACTGAAGAACGGAAGAGCTCAGGTATTTCAGTTAATAAACTGAGGAGGTTAATTCCTGTGTCTCTCTCCATTGATGCCATTGCTGCTGAGGATACACAGCCCTTCCAGTTACAGACAAAACTGGATTAGAAAGTTGAGCTGTTATGGTTTGTCCTATGCAGTTTCAAGTAGTAACAGTTTCTATGACAGCACGCATCCAGTCTGGCTCCTCAAGCTGTGGGAAAGTCTGGGTTTTTCTGGATCCTTTTCTGACATGCGATTTTATTCCACACAAACCTTCCACCCTCCTCCACCAGAAGCAGGCTGACAAACGTATAGGAACACACCAGCCCCCCACTGCTACCAGTCAGCTCTGCACCTGTGCACTGTGCTGTGGTTTTAACCCAGGTAACGCCACGTTCAGCAATGCAATGCTCACATCAAGTGGTATTTGCCATTTACTTACTGCACGACAGTTCCCCACGAGGTACAGAGGAAATTTTATCCAGTAACTTCATGCCAACCAGTGTATGGTCCTGGCAGAGCTTAGCAAGCTGTAGGAATGCCTGGCTCTCAGCTGCTGGGTTCACAACCTGTTTCTGTCCTGTGTCCACAGAGAGAGAGTGAGTTATGTCCCAGGTGCTACTTGTTAGGGTAAGATTAGCTATGTTAATGGAAAAATAAACCAAACCAACCCCTCTAACTTCATCCAGACTGAAGAAGGATGCAAATGTCATATACAAACCCCCACGCAAGGTTTACAAGCCTTGTACAAGAGCTGCCCAAACATTACTATGATCAACACTCAAATACATCGAGAGCAAGGACTGTTTTGCAGACACAGGAACACCACACCTACAAACCAAACCTGCTAACATACAACACCAAGCCTCTTTACTACCTTTCCCTTCTGAAGATGCCAGTAGCTCCTGCATGATTTCCTCAGCCACCAGCTCTGCCACGGTGCTGGGCTGAAGAGCCTGTGTGGTGATGAACGCCTGTGCCTTCTTGCACCGCTCTGGCTGGCGGGATGACAGGATGGCACGAAGCAGCTTCTCAGGGTCCTGGGCTGACATCTCACTGTAGGAGCAGTTCAACTCCTAAGAAACACACGTGCACTTAGAAGATCCTACAAAGCAAAAGGTGCAGTGCAGAACACCTACTGACCTCCAGTACGACTTGCTAACAATGAGCTGATGCAGGAGAGGAGAGCTGGAGAACAGACAAAACCCAGGTTCAAAACCTGCAAACATCATCTGTCCTTAGGTCAGGTAACCTTCACCTGGCTATCTTAAGTATTAGTGTTCTCCAGATCGGGGTGACATGCAACTGCCCTGCATTTGAAGTTTAATACTCACAGAGCGGTTGCCACGAACAGAGAGACTTTCCTAGCCCAATATAAACCTTAACACTTGAAATACATAGAAGACAGACAGGAGCATTTCCTCCCAAAGGAAGAACTGTGTTTTACTGAATGGGTTTTACTTCTGAGGTTCTCCTCTTCTCTACATACCACAAGCTCGCAGTGAAAAAGACATCCTAGTTTTGACATTGGCTACATCTGGCAGAGGTGAGGCTCTGTAAATACTCTCCTGTGATAACAGCTTTACAAGTGTACAGATTCATTGTAAAATGTACCTCCTAAACACAATGACCAGCTCTTAATTCAGTAGTAGGGACACATCCAGCTTCGGCAAGAAGTATATGAGTGGTGTAAAAGCCAAACACACAACTACATAGCCGCTCAAACCTAAAGCCCTCCCTCTGAATATGTGAAGTAGGCAAAATTCTGTAGGAAAATCAAGGAAGCTCTGTGATAAAGACAATTCTAAAGTCTTCAGCACGCACACTGCTGCTTTTATTCAGGAAAACCTAATGCTATGTTCCAAAACCACAAGCAAATACCATGGAAAAGGGTTCTGTACCCTGAAAGAAGTGCTCAGCAGTACCTCTGGAGCAGAAGCAGAGGTGGACGAAAGGCAGTTATGAAGGTCAAGGAGCACAGAGGCAGCAAACAAGAGTCTGCTGCCCCTCCTAACACTGTCTGGGTCACACCACTTGGAAGTTATTACCCACTCCTCTGAGCAGCCTCTGAGTGAGGAGCTGTCACTGTGGAGCCTGCAGAGCACTTCTGTGCTAAACTTCTAAGGCAGCTGCTATCTCTTTGTTTCCTCCTGGGTTGGGGTTCATTCTGAAGGCATCCCACAACAAAGGCCTGAAGCAAAGTTCGAGAGGAACATCTGCTAGCAAGTTTATGAAAAAGGCACATCAAAGAGAGCCAGGCTGCAGTCTGGCTCAGAGGAGTCACAGCAGGGGCCTGGGGAGCCTGGGAGGTGACTGTCTCAGCACTTCACACCTAGGAAGCATCTGGCCATTTTTGCACACAAAGGTTTGGCCATCTCCCCCTCTGAAGTTTGCTGCAGGCACCCAGGGAGTACTTTCACCACTCATTATTTTTTCCTCCAGAAACTTCCACAGCACAGCTTGATACAAACCTCATGTTTCTTCAGTAACGTTACATACCTTAGAAAGCTCATATAAACAGAGAACCTGTCTGCAGTAATTCCTGCCATGGACACATTCATCTATGAGAGCCTTCAGACTGGTAACAACTTGATCATCTGGAGGTGGAGCCACAATGTGTGTCCAGTCTTCTAAGCTTGATGCTGGAAACAAAAGCACTGTCAATTCACTTCTCATAAAGACAGGTAACACCAACAAGCCTTATCCTTGGAGGGGGGCTCCAGATATCTGCAGCAAATACACACCACTTCCTCGGTCTTTGAAAACTGAACCCAATAATGCCTCAGACGTACAATTTCTAGTCATAAAGAGAACATAAGGGTTCAGCAGCTTAGGGCTCATTTATGCCCTTCTGTTTCTATTAAACTTTATAGATGCTAGTATCAGAAAGTAATGTTCCAGCTGACAGCTTCCTCATTGACTGCATAAATATGCACAGAGTACTTTACATATCAACATTATCAGCCTTAGCCTTGCTATTAATACAAAACACTAAACCCTTTACAATGTACAAAGAATTCAGAGAATCATTAATTAAAGCATTTTCTTGTTTCAGCTCCAGAAACACACTCAGGATTTACTAGCGTGTGTCTTCCAAAAGCAGGAACATTAATGAAGCTCAGTGCTACTTTACCAGAACACAAATGTGAAGCATAAAAAATGAATAGTTAAGAGACTGTAGAAACTGTTTACAGAAGCACCCTGCCTGCAGCACATACAAGCAATGTGTGTTACAAGGCTTCGAATTCCTTTCACCAGAGGATTTATGAACCAAGGAGATAACCACTGCCAAAGAGACCTTATTTCCTGCAGAAATGTTGAGGGATATTAACACTGTCATAGAACAGGAGAATCCAGTGGAACCCAACAATGTCATTGCTTGGGATGTGCCTGAAGTTACTCACCACTCATGACACTGCTGTGCTCCGATGTGCTGCTTTCAGATGACTTCTCTCTTGCTGTAAGGAGAGTCTGAATATCTGGGTGTAAGTTCTCTAGATCAGCCTCCCCTGAGGCCAGAGCTCTGCAGTGCAACACCAGTGAAACATCTCTGCTGTAGAAGTGGAAATGCTGACAAACACGGCTGGCTTCATGCACGCTGCCTTCATCGAGGAGGCACCCAATCAGAACCTTGAGTGACTGTTCCTCATCGCAAGTCAAGGTCTGGTGAGGCTCTCCGAATGCAAGCCCCTCTAGTTTGAAGTACTCTGGTGTGTTGAGAGCTGGTAGCTTTGAGAAAGAAAACTCCTTTGCTAAGTCATCAAAGGTAAGATCCGGGCTCAGAGCAACATGGGAGGAGAATCCTGCTGCGCCTGACCCCTCAGCGGTGGGTGACAGTTGCTGTGCGATGCGACAAATCCAGATCTGCTTCTCTATTGCCTCTAACTCATGCAATGACACCAAGTCACTCTTGGCAAGCCAGTGGCCAGCCAGGGTAAGCAGCAAATGCCTCTCTGCGATGCTGGTTATCTTCTCCTGAGCTAAAGATTCAAATACTGTGTTTGCCTGATCAAAAAAGAAACGCGATGCAGCTTTGCTGGAGACAGAGTTTTTCATGAAGCTGTCGTTGCATTTCTTCCAGAATTCAGCTCTTGTCTGGGTCTGGTGCCACAGTCCAAGCTCTCTCAAACGATGGAGATCTCTTAGAACCTGCAAAATTCATTGAGAGTTTGAACAGCCATCTTCCCAAACCAGAAAATTCACACTGGATGGCCAGCGTAATGAGAAACTGAACTGAGATTCAGTCCCAGCATGCAGCAAATCCACCTATTTTTCTCACCAAATAAAACTGATTGCATAGCAAGGAAAAAGAATAAGAGAATAAAGAAAGCTACACTGCTCCTTCCAGCTTGGCACCCACAGCCAACTTGTCTGCTGTACCTGCACTTAAAATAAAAAGTGATTTAAAGAAAAAACTGGTTTTCAGGAAGGCTGAGAAGTAACATTCTCAACACCGCCAGTACTAGGAGGAGTGAGAGGTGAGTATCATTATTTAACTCTACTGTACCTCTTGTGTAACTACGCTGTCCACAGGCAATCCAGCCAGTGCTGCTACCTCCCGAGCCAGTGAGAACATCTCTTTCTCTTGCAGCTGCTCCAGAATCAGTCTGCACTCACTCTGGAGCGTCTCCAGATTGGAATTGGTTAGGATGGAGCGATTAATTGCTATGGAGGAATCCTTCAGGATCTCACTGAGTGCACAGAGTTTCTTCATGTAGGGGCCTGGGTAAGAGAGTACAAACATCTAAAGGCAGCTGGGTTTTAAACCTGAGGAATTACTGCTGCTTATTTCAGCATGCATCCCTGCCAGAGGAGCACAGATCTTACATTCTAAGGCTTTCATGGCGCTGAAAGTCAGCTCTAAATCCATAATGAAAATACTTCAGCAGATATCTGTGCACTCCTCCACAACACTTGCATGTAATCACTCTGCCAGACCTACACACAGTTACACTTTCACAACTGCAACTCACTGTAAGGACCAAGTCTGGTTACATAAATTCTTACACAGCGTGAATACACTTAAAATAAACATTTTCAGTCACTCCAGAAACACTCTAAGTGGTCTTTAGGTTAAAGAGGTACATCAGCTAAGAGATGAAGCTGTATTTACCATCAAGCAGAAGACCATCTGCTGCAGCAAGCAGCTGCAAGAGCTTTCTCAATTCATATTCTGTTCTACATTGCTGCATCATCAATTCAAGAAGAAACAAGGCTTGTGATTCCAACCACTGCACAGGGAATTCTGAAGCTGCTGGTTCATCTTCAGTTTTAAGCTGTGTAGATAAAGACTTTTAAGTGTTTATAGTTTTTTTAACTATACTCTGCATTTTGGTGGGAATTGTGCTGGAAATGGAAGGTACTAATCTACCTCCTCCTTTAAGAAACAACACACTGCCATTGCTAAAGGGACACCAATCTATTACAGATGTATGTTTAACTTTGATCTGAAAGTAGTAAGTTTTCTGAAAGGGTGACCACAAATTACTCCTGGTACTCATGGAAGAGATAAAAGATGTATCAGAAATGGGTAAATACAATAAATTGCTAGATCAATAGCTCCTGTCATACTTCTGTATACTTGGCAAGCATATATGCTGTGTGAGCAGCACACAGGTAAACTGGTGTAGCCCTAGCTTGGGTTGCAGGAAAGAAAACCACTAATGACATGAAATGTTCATTACCAGGATATTCAGGGAACTAGAAAACTGTGATGGAAAGGGAAGAACTGAAATCATTTGTGAAACATCTTGTTCACTATTTTCAATATACAACATTAGAGCCCATTCTAGTAAGGGAAAAGCCAAGCAATGGCATTTAGAGAAAATGAGTACTTACTTTCGTGAGACTTTCCTGAAACTTGCTCAGTTTGGTTTTAGCTTCACTGTATTTTTTACAGTTCATACACAGTTCATACATCTCCAGGATATGCAGTAAAGGGGAATCCTTCAAGACACAAAACCAGGTTAGAATTCTTTCCTAAAAGTACCTCAATAAATGTAGCATTTATCTTCCTCAGTAGCAGAGCAATAAACTTCCAATATATTAAAACTGCATGCAGGAAGAACTTCCATTCAGGATTTTCCTACTTGATTGGGATTTTCAGTGGACTGCACCCAGGTTATCCAGGCCACAAACAGCGAGACACAGGGGGAATCTGTAGGCTACGTCTCCAACACCATATGAGATACACTTAAGGATACCACTAAGAAGACATTACCTTACCTTTAAAAAGAGCTGGAAGCCATTTAGAAGTGTTCTACTTTTTTGCTTTCTTAAAAAGACTTTCCAGATAACTGCCAGGTCATGAAGATCCCATTCGTAGTTTTCTGCTGAGCTCTGAATATGGTTTGTTGCTTCAGCTCTGGTAGTATCATCCACAGCAGTTATCACCCAAACACAGAGACAATGAAGAATGTTTGCATCCTGTCAAATGACAAAATGATGGCTTACAGAATAACCTCATTATGTACAGCTTGGTGAAATGCATCATAATAATCACAATTATTACAAACACCGAGAAAACCCCTCCATGAATCATAGAATCACATCACATAATTATGCACAACCACCATTTTTCATTACTTATTCTTCTAAGAGGTGAATAACTTCATCAATACTCACTTGGAAACATGCTGCTAAGACACTCAGAATGGGAGCCTGCTCTCTCAATCCTGCAGTCAAAAGGTAACGCGAAGGGCTTGAGTTCCCCTGACACTGAAAAAGGATTTGGAAGAGGCTATCTGCGTATCTGCCCTTGAGCACACTGACAGCATCGCTTCCAGCACTCCCCGCAGCAGGACACACACCCGGTAGCTTCTCCAAAGCCAACATCAAGTGATCTTGCAAAGCGGGAGTGAAATCTTGAAGGACAGAAATGACCTAGGAAAAGAGAACCAAAAGCATCTATACAGAGCGAGATCCAAAGAGAAAGAGGGGGCAGAAGGACCAAAGCATTAAATATACAGAAAATACAAAGCATTCTTCAATTTTGACTTTTAAAACAATTTTGGAGACCTGGAGAAGTGTTCTAATAAAATACTGAAGTTCATCCTCCTACATGAAGCTAAAATGCCTCCTAGAGACACTCCTTTTTGTCATATCTCTCATACTAGCAACACACCAGGAGAAGTGTCTAGTTAGTTGCTGTTGTGTAATTTCCTATTTTTCAAGACCACAGTGAAAAGATACAAGTCAAATTTCTTGGCCTGCTCATTATCATCTTACCTGGAATTCTCCAGTTACTCTCCTCATATCACCCTTCCCAAATTGCTTTTAATTTTTACATACTGGTAATATTTTATTAATTTTTAAACCACATTCTAAACCAAAAATGGAAGATTTGGTTTCTCTTTCTGTTGTCTCCACAATGTGACAGTCTCTTGTCAAAATAATCTATTTTTTCCCCTCTTTTTCTCAACATCACAGACGAAGAACGCTCTTGACAAACCCTATCTTCACTTAAAATCAGACAAAGGTAGCTTACCTCATCTGGCTGGTAGCTGTACAGCTGTGTTTGGATGATGAACTGCAGCCAGTCATTGCATTTGGCACATTCCTTCAGGTAAGATGTACTCAGTTTGATATTATGGAGTTTACAGAACTGCATTACCAAAGACCACTGCCTCCTAGAGTCACTGCATGTCCTGTACAGGATTTAAAGAGCTTCAGCTGTAATAAACTGGTATTTATACCAGATGTTAACAGTGTACAATCTCATCACATGGCCCAAGATCCACTGCCTGCAAATGGCAGCACCAGCACTTCTGTGGACTTCACCACAGATTAAGTCACATTCCACTGTGGGAGCTCCAGTACTGCACCCTGTGGACATTCCCACCCACCACAGCAGGCACATTGTCCTACCTGGACAGTGTTTGCTTTGAAATTAACAGTGATCTTCCCTTCTCAATGTGCTTCAAGAACTCTATGGAACTGCTTGTCCAACATGCTGACTGCACCTCCTTATTCTTGCCACATACCTCTATTACCTCTAGTATGTGAAATACCAAGACAATCCTCTAAATTCAAACACTGTTCAGTTTACTGCAATAAGGTCCATGTGGACCTTTTTAGTATTATCTGAACACATAAATAGTAAAATTCAGTGCTCAATTCCATTTGCCAGCATAATCTTTTAAATCATGTTTTACTCACTTCTTTATTCCTTGCTGCTCAACTGCATCCCAAAAGGCTTCTTCTAAGAAGGTAAGAATTTCTGCTGCTGCTGCTTTTTCACCGTCAGCCAATTTTGTTAACTTTTCAACTGTTTAAAATAACATATTGCCATTTCTGAGATATTATTTGGGATTAGAGTAAGGGTAATACTTTTAAAAGTACCAATAGTTTCCTAGTCAGGACAAAAAGACACCTGTGGACCTATGGTTAGAAATTCAAGTTTCTAAAGTTATTCCTAACATAAATCCTTAGTAATAATTATTACTATAAATTCAGTAATTTCCTTAAAGCTTTGAACATCTGATTTCACTGCAGCTCTAAGACAGTTTTCAAGTATGAGAGAGAAAAGAGATTTGGTGATGGCCCTTTGTTTAATCCTCCAGTTATATTATTACGCTAGGCTGAACCTTACTAAGTATTAAACTAAGCCTTCAGCAGCTGTTGCATAGTGTCTATTAGATACTCCTGCAGTCCTGGCTGCATGTCATATTACAGTCCTTCTGCCCTGTTTACATGCATTCAAAATCAGCATGAAGCAGAAATAAAAGAGCAAAACTCTCAGCCCTTCAAGGGACAGGATGCTTTCACTGCTTTCCTGAGAAGCATCTTTCAATCCACCGCTGCTTCCCTTTCCAATAAATACAGAGTACGCTATTTGAAAGCAAACAGAAGACATCCTTACCCAAAGATTCTCTTATTTGACTGTGCTGAGAATCTTCATGTCTTGTTCTGTAACTGAAAATCATGTTTGCAACTTTAACATCAACCCTGAGTTTGAGGCTGTCGAGACCCAGCAACTCCAGGAAACAGGCACAGGCTGCTCCGACTGAAGGTGCACTGAAGAGAGAAAGAGCTAAACCGTAGGCTTCATTCCCTGCCTGCTGAATCCTGGAACAGAAAGAGCAACAGTTAGCACCCATGATTTGTAACCCATTTCCAAACATGAATATTCCCCCCATAAACAAGTACCTACAAGGTTTACTAAATGTACAGCCTTTAGTAGCATGAAAGATACATACAACCCATAAGTTTCATATCTATATTAATAAAAAGTTTCGTATTTATAATCTTTGCTGTTTACACAAGAGAAACTGATTTGTATAGAAATGAGGGAAAGAAACAAACAGTGACTAATACACAACTGCATTCTAGGCATCCTGGAAACAAATTTGTTCTGATGTAACTCCTACCAATTCTGAATACACTTCACAGTAAATTTAACATATTCAAGCAAGATGTGTAATTTGAATGCATCCTTTTGATCACAGGATTTTGAAGCTTCAGCCAGAACATTTAATTCCTTCAATCTCCAGTAGACTTATTTTATTAATCTTCAGTAAATTTGTCTTATTAATTTAACTAAAGGAAAAGTCAAAGGGGCATCTTGTTTCTACAGTAATCTAGAGGCTCAGGTCCTTGGAAGAGAAGCCCACCTGTGTTTGATATGACTGGAACAGTTTTCATTCCTTGCTTTCACTGGTTAGATTTATTTAGGCAATTCAACATAAAGCTCACCCTTGCTCAGGTGATATTTGATTTTTATCCTATTTGATGCTAGACTGAATAGACTCCTTCCTAAGAGATCTAAAATTTCAAGTGATGCCATGCACACCGCTTGATGGCTGCCGGAGAGGATTAAATGTTACTCCATGCGCTAGATTATAACTTCAAAAGAAATATCTGATGGTCACTGTTGAGAAGACTTACGACTGTTTGGGGGATTTGCTCTTTACTAACTGCTGGACCAAAAATGTACCAAAAGCAAATGAGGGACGGCCGTGGTGCAAATAGTACAAAAAGTCCAGTCGTTCCATGATAGCATATTTGTTCACCAGTTCAGGGGATGAAAAGTGAGGAAAGTCACTTGATGCATCTAGAAAGAATCATTATTATTATGAGCTGATAAATAGCTTAATTAAATACACAAAATGACTTTCAGCTACAAAACATGAGCTGACAACCAGATACCCCTCTTTGTGCTCTAACTCAAACCTCAGCATACCCAAACCCACTGAAATTCCAGTTCTCATTGTAAAATCAGAACTTGGGATCACTTACAAACCCTCAACTTGCTTTTAAAAGAAAATACTGCTTTTCTGTCTCGTCATATCTTTAGAAAGAACTCTGTGAAGAGCTTAATGGAGAAAGGGAACCTACTGAGCAAATTTTAGTAAATGACCCCGTTTTTTTGCAAAAGAATTGGCAGTTTGAGTAAGTTTATCTGCCAAATCACTCCACTGGAAGGTGTTTTATCCCAGGTGCTCAGGCTAAGAAAGCACAGAAAACTTGAAAAGTAACATACCTGACACAGCGAGAGTATTTGCTGACTGCCAGCCAAACAGTTTAGTGGGATCAAAGGGCACTAATGACTGAAAGATTAGAAACAAAATACATTGAGACAGCTTAAGATTTTCACATCAGAGCAGACTATGGAATATTTTAGGGAGCTACAGTAGCAGAGGATCAGGAATGGCCTGTCCTGCTATCCAGCAGTGATTTACCCTGTGCAGCTCTCTCTCAAAGGCCCATATTTATCTACTCTGCATGATCTGAACACAGACAAGCGCAAGGAAAGGTTTAAACTTTGATCTAGGGCAAAAGGGAAAGAACATGCTTAAGTGTTTTCTAAACTGTGATCTTAGCAAGGACAGCACTTTCCTAATAATAAATAGTATGTATTATTTCTTCCAGCACTCAGCTTATCTCACACCACAGATCTGAAGTGAAAGGCATTTCCCCAGGAATGTGCTAGGACATTCCAGGAGACACTACCCTTTAATCCTAAATTTCAAAACCATTTTAACTTCTGTAATGCTGAACAACCTGCCCACTGAGTACTGCAAGAGAATCACTGCTCTGACATGCCGGACTGCTGCAGTTAGACACTGTCTGTACCCATCTGGGGAACAGAGGGAAGCAACTCACACTGTTTAGATACCATTTAAAAACCTGTTCAGAATGAAGCTATAAACTTTAGCTCCAAATGAAGGCTTCCAAAGACACAACACGTGGTGCCCACCCCCAGGCATTAGCTGAAAATAAGCTTCTCTTAGATAAATTTTGCTCTGCCAGAAAGCACTACTGAGAGGCACTTTTGTCCACCTGAACAAGATGGTAGAGAGAGATGTCAGGTGGCAGAATTCCATGAGAAGTACACGGCGGAAAGAGAGCAGCTTTGAGCTTGGGGTAAGGAGTCAATGCCATTTTTAGGAGCTGTGGATCAACTTTCTTTAGAGGATTTTCCGTATCTTCATTCTGAAGAACCTGCATTGCAAGGAAGCAAAACAATTCCATTAGGGAGTAACTGCATTAAGATGATAACAAACCAATCTCTGAATGCACCAAACTACCTCATAGGAATCTGGTATATGGTGACAACACAGGAAGTCCCATTTGCTGCACACAGTACCTGATCGATACCTCCAGGTGCATACATTGTAGTAGCAAGTGCTAACAGTGTACGTCCTTCCAGTAGCATGCTATTCACACTGGCTTGGTTACTAGGAATTAGGATCTGAGCATTTGCTAGACTAGCCTGAAAAATCATCTTTGGATCTGAAAGAAAAGGAAAATGATTTAATTCCATGCAAAACCATTACTACATCATTAAATCATTCATTACAACTGCTCTGTGATCAGAAAAAATGCTGGGGTTTTGTTGTTAACAGCTATTTTTCTCAATTTACTTATGAACACAGAAAAGCTGTCCTATATTTTACCAAGCTTTTCCCAATTTCAAACCACAGCTTAACCTACATGGAAGGATTTGGATTGAGTCCCACAGTTCAGCACTGTATTGGTTCAATTCTTTACCCTACACTGCTCGCACTTCCTGAAAAAGCTTCACTTGGGCTTATTTTTACCATTTGTCAGCATGTGACTCTATAAAAGGTGAGATGTTCCCCAAAAAAGTGAAAGGGCACAAATTCTACTGATTTTCAATGGCAATAACAAAGCCCCCAAAAAGCAAACACATAATCCAAGGGGCAGAGAACTAAAAATGCACCACAAGAACTAGAGGAATCTTCACTTCTAACATATATGGATTTTCTTATGAATTCTCCCTTTCAACCTGCTGGGAATGTAACCAAATTGGAAGCAATGATGATCACACACACACAAAAAATCTCACATATCTACAGCCTCCAATCTTTATGTCCAGTTTAAGCAGGAATTATAATTCACAATTGTAGAGATGAGGAATTAATGCACATACAGACGATTTGCCATGGACAGGAAAAGGTTTGCAGCAAAGCAGAGAATTAAACTCAACCGCGCCCCAGATTCAGCAGCAAAAACATGGGATCAGCTCCTGCATGGCTGGACTCCTACCTTGTGGGTTACTGGCAACCCCTCGACACTGCACCAGGAATTCGAACCAGGGATGTGCTTCATGCAATTCCTTGTTATCCAAAATAGGGCAATTTGAAGAAGTTAAACTGGGAACAAGTGAAAATACAGGATTTGTAACCATGCTCTGCCTCAGTATAACACTGCATTAAAAAATAAGAGCATCTAAGTTGGTGTTACAGTGGCTTATTCCATCCACTTGCACGAAAGAGCCAAAGCACATCACCCTTCTCCACAAGATGTGCAGCTTTAGCCCATCTGGCATCACTGACATCTCCCTTCTCTGTTCCTGTGCTTGTTTCCTTCTGTAAATCAAACCAACAGTTTCCAGACCTGCCAACCCCATACACTTTCTGAAGAAGGGACTTGTCTCACAAATACCACTTGGCAGAGTTTTTCATGCATATAAAATTGATTATACAAATAACCCCCCCCCAAAAAAAAATATTGGCTTTTTTTCTGGTCCACTTCTATTTTCTTAATAATGACACTGTTAGAGTGGACTTACAGCTAGGAAATTTCAATTGCAAGGTACTCATTAAGAGGAACACATTCGTATAGCTGCAATTCCAAATATTACTTAGCCTTCCAATCCTAATCCTTATTTAGATGGAAACCAGCAATTTCTTTATTTGTGGATATATCAAGACTGAACTCATACTTGTGCTCAAGTGAGAGAGTTTGTGAAGAATCAGCTGTCCTGGTGCCTTTAAGATTCTATTGCTTATAACATTATACTAATTACAACTGATAACATTATACTAATTACAACTGTAATTGTTTCCTTTGATGACTGATGCACAAATTCATATTGACAAGACAACCTAAATAAAGCTTCAGAATACAGCATGAACCCTCACACCTAGCTGTAGCCCAAGCAGCATTTCTTGCCAAATAAGAAGGGCTGAGGAAACTCTTACTGCCAACTATTAGAAGTGCTTCATTATTTAAATATGGACAAGGTTTGAAGGGTGAAAGCCTTCATACCTGTAGTAGTCTAAGTAAGTGTATAACAGATACTGCAAATTATATTCCAAACAGTGAAGGATGAAACGAGCGTGGAAGTCCAAACCACCTGCAGAACTGTACTTTGGAACAGGGTGAGGAGTTTGCAGAACTCCTCCGATGTAGGTGAGTCTCTGTAGCAGAAGTTCAAAATCTTCCAATTCAGAAGAGACAAAAACTCCATTTCTATCAGGAAAGAGAGAAAGAACGGGCACTGATGAGACAGCTACCTCTTCAGCAAGCTCTGAAGGGTGTTTGCAGTTCAAAACAACAAAGCAGACCTTTCCTTCTTGGGGAAGTACCTTCACTACTGAGTAGACACAACATGCCAGAATCCATTTGATAGTATCAAACAATACCACAGTTACTACAGTTCACTGCAGAGAATGAGGCATAATGAGTGACATACTCTGTGCATTAAAATGGGCATCAGAAATGTAATCATTGTGAAAGATTGAAGGGCTGATGAAGGATTTCTATTGCTCTCATGTTTCTCACTGTTTTCAGATGACAAAGTGCAAGTCCAAGACTAAAATTCAATTTATTGATGGATTTGTGCTGTTTAAAAAAAGGCACTAAATACACTATAAAAATCAATACATATCAAAGATGTTACTAACATGTACTGCTGTAAATACCTGATTCTGGCTTCACCTAAGACGGGAAGTTGTACAGTACATCAAGGGCACATACCTCGCCAGCTTGTTTAATATGTCGTTCCTCATGTAGCTACTACATAACATGTTCCTGTCAATGATGTCTGAAGTAAGTGGGGGCCAGTTAGCTTCTCCACACAAGGTCTGGCCAGGCTCAGATTCTTCAATCCAGGAACAAATATTAAGCCAATCATGCTGGGCTGTCAAGTGCATCCAAAGAACCTTGGGATTACACGTCTTGAGCTCTGCGTTTCAGAAAGGCAAAGTGATGAAACCAGCGCAGACTCCACCAAGGGAAATAGTGACATTTATACACGTACGTATTTTTAATGAATGGTTGCAAACATCATGTTGAGATTAAGTATGCTGTTACAGCTTGCTAGAGCTTTATGTTGGAAAAGCTAAATGGAATACCACAGTGTAATAAGCTCTACAAAATGTAGCAGAAGATGACATTTAAAAGTCCCTTTCAGCTAGTTCCAAATTTTTCTCTACAGGAGAAACACGGATCCCTGCCAGAAGACAACAGAATAAAAGCACTCATTTCACCCATTTTCACTGACAAAAATGAAACGAGCTCCTGTGGTAGCACAAAACTTCATTTGTGTCAGTGCCACTCCTACACAATGCTACGTCAAAGACACATTTTTAGTTCCAAATTCTTTTGAATCCTCAGTAACACAACACTTGCCTTGGCGTGGTTTTCTGGGGAGAAGAATCATTTCCTGAATGAGCTCATCCCACCACTGGGCCCAGTTAAACATCACTCTGACTCTCCTATTGGGAACCCGACGTCTATCACAACTCAAGGAGTCCAGAACAGCTGAATGTCTGGAAAGATCTTGTTCCTTTCTCCAGTTCTTGAAACTGCAATGAAGAACTGCATTAGAACCTTCTTTAGCACTCTTTCAAAAACAGAGTGCTAGCAAACAGAGGATGATGCAAGGGTCAACAAATTTTGCCAGTCCATTTTGAAGAGGGTTGTTTTTTCCCCTGAAGAGGGGCTTACTACAAGTCTGAGAATTCATGCAAAAGCAATGAGCAGAGAATTACCTCATCATTCACAAACTGGCGTAGCAACTGATGAATACCATGACATTTTACAATTAACTGCAAAACGATTTCTCTAGGAGATTGCTTTCTTATGGCAATCAAAAATAGAGCAAACATTCCATCTGAACCTGTTTCGTTTGATTAATAATGCTAATAATATAATTTGTTATAAAAATACTTCATTTATGGAGGTGATGACATGAACAGAAGACTGCTGTTACACTGATAATAGTACATCATGACTGAGTCTGGAAAGAACATAACACCAATTGACTGTCACATTAATGAGACAAGTAACCAGTTCCCACACTGACCCTTGGTTCTGCAAATGAAGACCGTCAGGAAAACAATTATATTACAGAAGAGTGTGTCTGTTAGTACAATAAATCATAAGGACTGCAGAAACCAGCATATTATAAATCCTATTAACATCATTAATTAATAATGAGAACTGATAACCCGCATTACCTGGCAAGAGACTGAATCTCTCTATTTTCCTGGGAGGATTCCGAGTAAAAGCTTTCAACCTGATGCACAAAGTCTATCATTTTCTTCTCTTTCTCAGTAAAATAATTTTCTTCTCGTAAAATTTTCACCTTCAATTCAAATTAAAGTATTACCTCCAATTACAATTTTTATTTACTTATAAGATATTAAAGTTGTAAATGATCCTGCAAGTGTAAGCAGTTAACCAACTGTAGGAAATAATGCTGGAAGCATTGAGTCAATGCTCTTAAGTTACATGAGGGCCAGGACTTCCTACTCTGTGCAAGCAGATGGGAACTAGATCAGACTGAAACGACTTCTTAATCCATTTTTACTTTAACTGCATATACAAAAGAGCACAGGCATGTGAATGGCACATTCCATCGACTGCACTGTAAGGATGCAGGGACAAACCTGCTTGTTCCCATTCTGAAAGCATGATCAATACAGTTATTTCTCTCAGCATAAATACACATCAGACTTCAGACCTGAGAACTTCAGGTGGACAGAAAACTACACTTACCAACAGATCTCGTACGTGTTTATCAACTGTGTAGAAACAGATCTTACGCAATTCCTCCTTCACATCAAAGCCCTAACAAAAAGGAGACACTCATTGCATGCAGACTGTACAAATGCAGTGTACAGAATACTCTACAGTGTACAGAAACCATACAATAACAGAATAAAGGCATCTGCTCACTTTCCAAAGCACACAACCTTTTAAAGGGAAACTGTGATATTCACTTCACCAGTTACCACAGCTGGCATAACCCAGGGTCTGCCAGATGTCTCCAGCATGTCTGGATATGACATGTGTACCCTTTACTACGTGACTTGCCACAATCACCTTTACACTTTGCTGATCATCACATCAGTCAATATATACAAATGGGCTCCTCAGCATTCTGAAGGCATTAGTGATTGAACAGTTCTTTAAAACAAGTTAATTTTCACTGTAATACATGTATGTGGCAGAACTGACACATCTGTAAGACATCTAAATGCTTCCCATCCTCTCAGCACTCATTTATTTCATTAGTCACCAAGAAGGGCTGAGATCAGCATGCCTACTGAACACTTCTCACCATGTTTCTTAACAGTTCTGAGGCCTCTCCAGTGTTGTCCTTCAGAAGCCGGTCATAGACCAGGTTCAAACCTGTCTGAGTAAATTCCTGAAGACTTTGAGCAGGATGCTGACGCTTACGGAAGAAGGTCTGGGCCTCTGGCATTTTCTTGTTTAGGATGGCTTCAGCAATGACTTCCTAAAAAGGGTTAAAAAAGGAACAAACTGATATCAATAATCTTCAGGGTTACTAGCTTTACAATGCCTACATTGATTATTTTCCACAACATTTTAAATACATTTCCATATCAGTAATTTCCTAAAATACACTTAACAAGCATTATAAAAACCTGATAACTCATTTTTACCTCTGGGGTCAGTTTTTCCCACATGTGGCTCTCTTCCAGCTCAGGCAGGTCTTCGTCAGGATCACTGCCTGTGCCCACCGGATTGATTTGTGGTTGAGGATATTTCCTCAGGAATTGTCTCAGTTTAATAATGTAATCGGTTAAAATATCTGCAGCCTTCTGCAGGAATTCATCAGGTTCTGTCAAAAGCATTCAGATACCAGTTAAACAGAAACGAACAACACAGCACTTTTAATGCTTGGCAATGTTGAATGTGTTCTCCTGACTAATAAGCAGAACACACCTCAGAGGAGAGAGCTCTGCCCCGCAGCGTGACCTGGGCAGGTACTGATACTGCCCACCACTCCCAGCACACTGCCAGGACACAGTCACAATCCTCCAGAGGCATCCCCTGTCCTCACTGTGTGTTTTCTCCTTCAGGGACAAGTAAACGAGACATGAATTTTTTTATCAATCCAACCCATTATTACCAGGGTAAGTCCCATTTAAAATGCAGGGACTTTTCAACATCACATCCATGCAGAAAGAAACAAAGACTACTAAAAATCATGTAGGAAAAAAAAAAGATGAGCAGTTACTGGTCTGCACCGTCTACTCTCAGAAGAAAGAAGTTCTGCTTTAACATGCAGATCCTGTTAGTTCACTGACTAAGAACCATCACTGAGGCAGCAATCCAGACCCAAGCAGCAGGACGCACACTGTATGCTGGGACATGGCACCCCCTCTCAACAGCTTTCTCTAGCAAAACAGAATTGCCCTCTGGAATGCTGTCATTTTAATACTTCGCTTGTTACGAGGTGAGGCTCTATTCTGGAACCTTTCAGGCTGCAGTTCAATGAGCAACATTTCCACAACTGTGCCAGAGAAAGCACTCCCACACACCCACATCCAGTCTGCAACCTACCAGACACTGCCTCTTGCTCCCAGCCACCCCTCAGGTTATCCTGGGATGTGCGACTCTCTTGACACACAGTTAATCAGACTGGGAAGTGTTCCAGATAAAAAATAACCTGGTAGGCTATTTTCAGCTGTATCAGTTTCTTAAACTGGTCTATTCCATTCCACAGCCACAGAAATATTTGTGCCAGAGTATCTTCAGTGGTAGCATTGAGAAAAGCAGGAGCAGCTGAGGGCTGCTCATGCCACTTAACAGCACTGCCACCAAGCATCTATCAATAGCTGCAAGTTCCATCATGCCATTCTCAGGCATCCCAGAAAGATCCTGTTGATAGTATCCTGGCTGACCTGAGAGCCTGACTGTAGTTGTTTGGGCTAACACAGATACTCTATCCGGATTAATTTCTCATGTTTCGCTTTAAGCAACATCTTTCATTCACGTCACTCTAGCACTTTTCTGTTGTTATTTCTAGGCAAATCTAGGATTTTTAGTATAAAAAATATTTGTTCTGACAACTAATGACACAATACTACATATGGCTCAAAATGAGTAATCTCACCCTCTGTGTGCACAAAGATTTCATCCAGTTGCTTGGTGAGGAAAGTCAAGGTGAGGTTCAGCAGCTGCTCAGAAAAGTGTTTGCTGTGAGACTCGGTATCATTTTCTTTGATTGCTGAGCAAAGCAAGTTTAAAGCTGGCCTTAGCTCTTCCAAATCTGCAACATTTACACAAGAAGTTAAACCATCTGCATCCCACCATATGTCTGCTCCCACAGATTTAAACTTCCAGTGGAAAGTCATAAAGGTATGCTACAAAATGTGTCAAACAGTGTATGTAACATGATTTGCCTTCACATCAAGATGCTTACAATGCATATGCCAATACCAGAACACAACCAAAACCCTCTTACATTATGTACCATTTCTCTCTTATTTTCCAGAAGTAGAGAAGCTGCCATATAGCATCCTCCGAACACACAGGGGCACAGACAATTCAACCTGTTCTTACAAACACAGCTATAAATACCAAGGCAATTAAATTTAAACCTCTATGTAGCCAAAAGTCTTTTACTTACTTTTCAGGTAAGACTGGGATGTGCTGTGAGGAGACTGCTCAGGTCCAGAGCTGGGTGCAGACAGACTGAAAAGACTTTCTTTGCTTTTTAAAAACAAGTTTACTGTGTCTAGTTGACAATTTTCCAAACCTGCCTAGAGAAACATGCAGCAGAACAATAAGATATGTATCCTAAAATATATACTGTAAGCTCACTGCTAATGTTTGTGCTTCATACTTGGTGACCAAGTGAACGTGCAGGAAAAAAAAAGACATTTAAGCTATGAGCCCCTGCGTCCCAAAATAACAAGGTGACCTGGGCAGTACCTTTAATAGGCTTTGCAAAAACCTTGCCCCCTATCTTCAGAGGCAAAATGTTAAATCAGCAATTTATTACAGTTTGGTTTGGGATATAAAACAAGTACCGTGAGAATCAGGGCTCTGAATACTTCTTTTGGGTTATTCACCTGCGTTACTTGTTGCTTCAATGGTTTATTTAATCACTAAACCACTACTTTTTGCCCCTAGGTTATCAAGGCTTTTACTACTTTTAATTGCATCTAAACCCACCAATAACATTGCTGAACTGCAGTCATTTACTTCAAAGAAGCGTTTTTGTCATCTGAAAGTCACAAACCAGATTTCTTTACCTCTAGTGTTTGTATGGGAATTGAACACCGAACCCATCCATTGAGGTGACAAACAGCATCTACAACTCCAGCACTGCCATAGATCATCAGTCTATTCAGAAACTCTTCTTGAGTTAAACCAAAGAGGACTAAGGACAGACCATGCTCTGAATGAAAGAATGAAACCACAATTACAAATAAATCAGCAAGTGGCTACACAGGAGCATTTCTATCTAGTGCCTCCTTCCTAAATGATGATGCGAAGCTGCAGTGGCTCCATTTGGATTTCACCTCAGCAAGAATGCATGAGAAATCAGCCAACAGGGGCCAGAAAAGATGAGCACTAAGAAAAAAAAGGCTTTTATCAGAAGGCTACATGAGAAGAATTCTATAAACCCCTCACCTGTCAGGAGCAGAGATAGTGGCACCTCCTCGCTGCAATCCACATACACGCTATTTTTGCCAAAGCAGTAATAGGTCACATCTTGCGCCTCGAAATCCCAGAGAGCAAGAGTCAACCCTCTGCCATTTGTCAGTACTACGAACAGGGCTTTAACTCCAGTTACCAATTTACACTCCAGTTTCACCACTTCTTGTGGTGCTTCTTTGGGGATTTGCTTCCACTGCTGCGGTGCATTGGTGGGGTTCGTACCACTGCTCTGTGACGGCTTGGACAAGGCCCAGGTAAGAACAAGTGGAACAGAAGATACCACTGTTCCAGAATCTTCACAGATTTCAGGACCACGATCTTCGAGATGGGTCAAAAACTGATACCAAGGTACATTCAAGCTGTTCCCCATATCTGGAGAACCTGGTTTTCTTCTCCTTACTTTATCACACAGCGAGGATAAGTGTGCCTTCCAGGACCTGGGGTGAAGAAAAAAGTCACCTACAGCACCAGGTATTAGCCCAAGAATAATGAGTTTTCTCAGCTAAATAACACGTATTTTAAGCTTATAGATTCCACACAGCACCTTGCATTTTAACCTTGTCCTGTTCATTTCTATGTAAATACTGTTTGTAGCCAAGCTGAATGATCATAGCTGCATTAGCTGACCATGTCCCTCAAGCTGAGCTTTTTTAGCAGAGTATTTCCTTTTCTTCACAGAAAATGACCCATCAGTTAAAAAAAAAACAGGATTAAATTAATTCTGGAATTATTTCTTACATTTGCATCTAGTTATAATCAACATATTTTATCAGTATTCATGGTCACAATATGGTTAAAATGTTTTACAGGAACACAAAATACACATGTGCTTATCTGTGCTAAACACACAACTCTGAAGTGCCTGGATACAAAGATCTGTCAATACTGGCCCAAACTAAAGGTAACACCCTAAACAGCAATTACTATTGGGAAGCTGCTGGATGAGATATGTAAAGTAGTCTCAGCCCATTTCCTAACATCAAAGGATTTAAAGCAAAATGAGCTGATTTTACTTGCCACAATTCCAGTTAAAGAAGAGTCAGCAGTTTTTTATCAGTGATGTAAAGGAGGCAAGAGATATCATTATGTACCTGTCTGTGCGGAAAGGCAAGGACAGAAACTGCATGCTATAGTCAGAACTAGCAAGGTCATCCTCATCAAGTCCTTCAGGAGGCTTCACTGGAAGTTTTTCAGGATCTCTCTTACAGAGCAAATGCTCAGGGAACTGTCTGCAAAGAAACAAATGTTAAACTTCACCTCTATCACAGAGCTGAAAAACCTCAGCACCTCAACTACTACAGTACCATTGTACTCAAACCTTTCACTCAGGAATTCTGCTACAAACACACCTGAAGTACATGTTCAGATCCACCAGGATGGCGCAGTGCGAGGAACTGATGATCACAGCAGCACTGAGATCGTGTGACACTCTCACAGCAGTGAGTGGCACTGCAGTGGTTGGACTCGTGGCCTCACCCTGCACATTCCCCTGCCACAGTGCTACATTGATGCTTCCAAGATTTGCACCATCAAAAGAGTCAAAGATGTCTTTAAAAAGTGTCAAAGGAAACACCAGGCCTGAGATTGAGCAACAGAGAAATGACATAGAAGTGGAAGAGGGTGAACTGCTGCTGACTTTGTGGTCCATCTCTGCACAGCACCACATGTGGAACCCACCTACCAAAACACTGAAACCCATTACCCTGGTGTGAAACAGACTTCCAGCGGCATGTTGAAAAACTACATTTGATACATGACCACAACATTTTTACAGCAATATCTGGCACTTCCCTACAAACCCCTTTATTGAAAGCACCTTCTAAACAGACGCTTCAATGTCTTTCAAGAAATTTCTGCTTAACTCTGACAGAAAAGAGAAACAACTTTGTACTTCCAGATCATTTACACTGACAGTCACTCACTGCCACAAAGGATACAAATCCAGCCAGAGCTATCCAACAGGAACAGGATCCCTCTGCAGAAGTGGACATCTGTGATCCTTTCCAAAACTTGTGGAGGTAAATCAAGGGTAAAGCAGTCGCTCGTCTCTAAGGACGAGTCTTCTCCAGGAAAGGCAAGATGCACAACAATGAACGTATTGAGCAGCAGTGTGCACTTGTTGTTTTTAAAAGACAGTATCCTCAGAGAGAAAATTGAAGACAGACCTGGAAATGTAAAGGTATTTTAGGATTACAATAGTCTGGCACTTTTTATTTGTAAAGACAGCTCAAGAAAACTACAGCTCAAATTCACTGCCTCTGCTACCTCCTTAATAAAAGGTGGCACAGAGGGAGACACACACATGACTTGCTTTCATTTAAACCTCACTTTCTACACCAGGAGCACTAATTTTACAACAGCTGCCTAAAACACTGCTGGATTTTTATGCAGAGTACTATGGAGAACCCAAAAAATCACCACAAAAGGGTCAGCACTGAAAATAAAAACTACATTTGGAAGTGAAAACACTTTAGCAAGAAGCAGTTTAACATGTGGAAGATCAAAGGCCCCGCAGTGGCTGTGCACCACATGCGCTGATCATAGAACATGAGCTTGAACACATCATTATTCTTTGCAGGGTTAGTGAAGACCCTTCTCTCTCTGCTTCCTTCCCATCAGCTCCAGTATCAAAAGGGAAGTCTGAGCTAGCAGGGTGCATGCTTATCATTTATTAAAGTGCGCTTTAATTTCATCTCATCCAAATACCTCACCCTACAAGTTTCATTCCCCCCACAACATCATCTTTGAACACAGAAATGTCACTATTATTTTTCACTAATGGTGCTACTGGTCATTTCAAGTGAGTGCGACAAGTCCCTCCTGTGCAATCCTACTGCCTCTGTTTTCCCTCCAGGAGAAGCAGAATTAGAATACTTGCAAATACAGAATACACATGGAAATTTACTCACTAATGTTTTTAACTTCAAGGAGCTTTCTAAGTGTATCTTCCTTACAACTGTGCAGGGAAGCTGGGTTGTATTTGCCATCTTCTGTAGTGAACTCATAGACAAAGAGTTCATGACTTTTACCAAGAGCCAGTATTTTGATCTTGCCTGCTTGCAGATCATCTTCTGTGTTCTCCCACATGAAGCTGAGGATACAACAGTCAGTATGTTTATGGACCTCACTTTTTCCACCTCCCATACACTGAACAGTTGTGGATGATGGACATTGTAATCGTAATCTATTGCAGTGAAGATTCTGCTCCTGCCCCATCCCTCCCCAACACTAGAAGGCTTTTCACCCCAGCAGAGCCCGCAATGCAAGACAGCGCAGGAGGAATCCCTGCTGCTCTTCCTCTCAAGCATACAAGGGGTTTCTGTCTTTAGGTGCTTCTTTTAGTCATGCATGAGTGTGAGCAGAGCTGTGCTTTGGGACCTGGAGGAGGAGGAGCACCAGCACTGTCAGCCAGGGAGAAGCAGAGGATTCTGTCCATTTCCATATGTTTTGCCTCCCCTCGGCTCAGGCTGAGAAACTCTCCAGGTGTGTCTCCACCCCTGCTCTCCTGCAAGAGGGAAATGGGCAGAGAGGAAGCACGGAGGAGGCCCCTCAGTGAACCCCCCCGCAGCGCTGGCGCTGCTTGTCACCAGACACTGAGAACTGCAGTGTGGCTGTGGCTTTGACTCAGCATTAGAAGTTCCTAACGCAGATGAAAAACATCATGTGATTGCTGAGTGTCCCTCACAGGAGCCTGCCCCTGCTCACAGACGGGGAAGTCAGGGCACGACAAAACCGTACACTAGAAACTCGACAAAACCACGCACGTTTTCTTCTTTGCCTTTTTCCCTTTGCGATCTCAAGTGAAAAACACACCCACAACTGAACAAATAACTCGATATAAATCAACGTCCCCTCCAGCACCGGGGGTTCCGTGGAGAGCCTCCCATCCCAAGCCAGGCCCCCTCAGCCCCTGCAGGGCGCCTCCTCCCTCCCGGCGCCCACCCAGCGCCTCTCACCGAAGCGGTGCGGTGCCGGGGACCCCGCCCGGCCTCCCCTTGCCCTGCCCG
>JANRGW010036880.1:57693-89133 GCA_024733675.1 Psilopsiagon aymara | reverse complement strand
TCCCTGCCCATGGCAGGGGGGTTGGAACTAGATGATCTTAAGGTCCTTTCCAGCCCTAACTATTCTATGATTCTAAATGCACTGGCTGTAGTAAGGACCTTAAATTTTCCTGTAAGTTAAAGCAGAGGGTCTTGCTCTGTTAGCAGGTATGTATCAAATTGAAATAAAAATGGCATTTTAATTCACTCAGGTAAACATGATTCAGACAAAAAAACCCACCAAAAAACACACCAAATCCCAAAATCCAAGACACCCAACCCATGTCTTTATCTATTAGAATTCCTTCTTTGAACTGAGAAAAACAGCATCTAGTGGAACTGGTTCTTGTTCTTCAAATTTACAAAAGGGTTTTTTGCAAGCTTTCAGCAATTACTATTAGGCAAGACAGGTATCTCTAGGGTGAGAGGTAAAGTTTTGTTACAGACTGAAATCAGACAGAAAGCAAACAAAAGAGTAACTACCCAGTTTGCTATACAGCAAGTGGGTAACTGAAGACACAGAATGCAGAATGAATATGGTGGACTGTAAAATTAAAGATTTAAAAG
Organism: Psilopsiagon aymara; assembly: GCA_024733675.1. NCBI lineage: Eukaryota > Metazoa > Chordata > Aves > Psittaciformes > Psittacidae > Psilopsiagon > Psilopsiagon aymara. Next base: position 88,588 of record JANRGW010036880.1, on the reverse strand, counting down.
GAAGAGGTTCATAATGGTTGCCTTGTTATTCCCTAAAGAATGAATATGAAAGCAAGTTATTGCAGGGTAACATGGGGTGTGAATTTACAGTAGGTTAACTCCTTTATAGTGTTCACCCATGTGAATACATACTTGTGCAGCGCATGTTCACTGCATGAGGTAACTTCTTGTTACATTCAGTGTAATGTGGGCTGCAAGTGTCCAGATGTTCCATTGCTGTGAAGTTGTGTTTAAGCTATAAACTTAAACTGGAGCCTACCTCCTCATAATTTGTCAGTACAATTGTTGATCATCATGAGGAAAGCTAAGAGAAATATAACAACTGCATTAACTGGGAAAAGGAATGTCAGATGAAGTTCAGTGTTTATAAATAACTGATTACATGACAAGCAGTAATTTTAACCACTTGAAGTAGTATCTTTTAATCATCCAAGGAAGAAAAAATCAGTTTTGTTCTAGAAAGCTCAGTGGAGATACCTGTTCTAAGTCAAGTAGTAAAGGCAACAGAGGAAAATTAGTAGCATGTTTAAGGAACAGGGTAGGAAATGGTATGTAGTCATGCAAGCTTCAGTCACAGGCCCTCCACAGAAAAACTGTTTTCTGTTCTGGTTGTCATTTCTAAAGCAAATTCAGGAAAAATAACTAGGATTCACAGTTGAGTGACTACAACAATGAACTGCAACATACATTTTTAATGAGGAAGTGAAAATATTAGGCTTGCTTGTTTAGGGAGGAGATAGGTATGAAGAAATTATTTAGAGCAGTGAGTGTCCAGGTAGATAAAGACTTATTCATGTTTCTCATAAGAAGGGGATATTCATCTTGGTAAGAAGACATCAGAGCAAAAATTGATCATAAAAGTGCATAGTTATTGTTACAGAGCATTGCCTTGCCTTGCCAAGAATAATCACTTGACTTCTGAAACTTCATGCCGTAAGACAGCATTGAGACAGAAAACTTAACAGACCGTAGGTGAATGATGAGCATTTTGCAAATGATAGACCCCTAGCTTTTAACATACAGATATATCAAATTAATTTTTCTTATCAATAAGATGTTTCAGTTAGATGCCTGGAAACCAAGATTCCTTTCATTTTCTGAGCTATGTCAGGCAGGATAGCAAGTTTGCTGGTCCATTGCTCTGAACTGATGTGTTGTCTTTAATACTGAGGAATGTGTACCATGCTGCTTCTTCCATATTTATGACTTTTTCTTTGCTACATTACATTACCATAGTCAAGCTAAATATTTTCTTTATGATAAGAGATTTACTGAGACACTTGTGGGGAAGTTGGTATCTGAAAATAGTGATTTTCCTAGTTATAGCATGCAAATGACTGCTAGTTATTTTTAGAGGGATGTCTTTGTTGGTATTTTTGGTGCTTCAGCTGCAGTGTTGTCAATGTGTTAATGATACTCAGTTTTTCTGTTGTCCTGAAATTTTCTTGTTCAGTTAGCCCATTGCCTAATACGAGCATAAGATAGTAATGGTACTATTGAAGAGTTGTGGCATATACATTGATGATGTGTTGGGGAATAAAGCCTGAAAATACAGATTGGTAATCCCCTTTCATTGTATAGGGACATACTTGCCTTTCTTGCCTTGATTTATGATGCAGGAACCTTACTGGCTACAACGTTATTTCTGGACAGCTAAATGAAGAGTTATTTATGTCTGTACCTGCTATTAGCCACTGATCTTTCCTGATGGATAGATACATGAAGGCTGTGAACAAAACAATCCAGACTTCTTTTTTCTCTGTGTTGTTTACCAGGCATTAATCCTAAAGTCTTTACTTCATATGTGCTTAGCTTAAAATATTTCTTTGCGCTTGTATTGCAGGACTTGCTATGGGGAGGATATTAAAACGCACAGCATGTGTGTAGATCCAGAGCCAGGGGGCTGGATCCTGGATATGTATTTTTTCTTTGTGAATAGCGTGCTACTTATTTTTGAAATATGCTCTAAGGTAAAAAGAAGGTTTTCTTCTGCAGTGCATCTGTGTGAGGTCCCTGTCACTGACTGGCGTGGGGAGCTGCAGCTGATACCTACCAGGCTGTAGTAGTTATAATTTTGTAGTTATTACTGCTAGTGAACTGAAGAATGTGTTGAATTGGCCAGCTTCACCAGGAGGAGGAGGAATTGAAGGAGGAGGGGAAGCCTGGTGGGAGCTCTGCCTCCCTCTCTGTGAGGGAGAGTGTGAGATTTCAGGACCTAGTTATCATTAGGAATAGCTCCAGTTCTTCTAGCCAGCCAGTTTAATCACAGGGATAACATCAGACCACCCAAAGGCTATACTGAGCTGCCTCTGTCTCTGCTATGTAGCCAGTCAGTGCTCAACATCCAGCAGCCCAGGTTCCTGCAAACATGCTGATAGATCCATGGGAGGGTGGGGTACCTTTCTCACTCTACATTTTTCATTTGGACAGAAGGTACAAATTAGAAAGAAGCAGATGAGTTTACTAAACCTTAGGACAGGGGAGAAGGAGTGAGGATCAATTGGAATGGGCTCTTTACAGTGCCAAAGAGTGACCTTGTGGGAATAATATGCCCTAGCAATCCCAAAATAGCAAGTTTCATCTTAGTATCAGCTACAACAGTATTTGAACCCACATTAATCCTCAGTTACCTGTCTCAATTATGCAGTGTGGTACCCCGGCTTCTTTTGTCCTCAGCAGAGGAAAAGTGCCACAACGCAACTGGCCAGCATGCCAAAATGTACTCTACTTGTGCCAGTGGGCATCAGCTCTTCTTGGTCTAGAACTCAGCAGCGCAACATGATGACTGCAAAAAGACCATGAAACTCAGGGTGCAGCAAGTATCTGCAGAAATTTGGTGAGGATGTTTTCCTTAACAAAGGTTTTTTTTTTTCAGTGTTAGTCCCTTGTTTTGACTCAAACAACTTTATCTGAGTCTTAATCAGATTTATTTTCCTTATTTAAGCATTTGCTTGGCTTTTACCCTTTTACTGAAGGAGAGGAAGGGAAGTGTAAAGGAAGAGGGCATTTTGCTGTGACTAAGAAGAAGAGCAAGTAGGCAGGAGATGAAATCTAAGGGATATTTTTCTTTCCTCTCACATAGCTCTGTACTGCTGCAGGGCCCCATCTCCTCCTCAGTTCCAGGCTGTTCATACAGGAGCTGGAATTGCTTTTAATACTACTGATTTGTAGCATCAGCAGTAATGTCTCAGAAGAAGCTGTGTGAAGTGAAAACGTCAATGCAGTTTTGACAGTGCTGAAACTGAACCCCTTCTGTTCTGAGGCTCCAAAGGGAATAGGAGCATAAGCTTTTCTTAGGATGCAGTAATATCTGTAGAGAGTCACTAAGTGGGCCAGGCTGAGCAGATAGAATGCATGTTATAGGAAAGGTTACACCATGATCATCAAATGTTTGGCATGACTGTGCCATATCAAAATCACTCACAGTAGGAACTTTTGAGTCAGAGAGCATCTAAATGAAAGCTTGACTTTTTCGGGAGGAGGAAGAAGGGAGTACAGCCATCCACAGCAGCAGCACTAACCTCGGGTTTGTTATTTTTTTTCCTTTTTTTCATTGTTAAGTGGATGCATACGCTGGAGACACTACAAAGGAATTTTTAAGTTTGTCAGGTTTCCCAAGAATGTCTCTGGCAGGTCTTTGTCTGGAACATTTTCTGGAGAGGGGAACATTTGTGCTCTGTATGCATATGTATATCCTGTAAGCTGGTAAGCTCCACGAACAGAGAAGGAATGTAAGAGGCCTTCGGCCAGATCAGCCTTGGTACACACACAGATTTCACACTTCCCAGCCTGTTAGCCCCAGTTCTTCCCTTTGGCTGGTTGCTCCTGTAAATTCAAATCTGTACATAAAATGAAGGTGGTATAGCATGGGGTGTGGTCAGAAAGCTGTCCTGGGTAACGAAAAAGGTGGTCTTAGGAAAATCTGCTTGTATTACATGGTTTCTTCAATGAATTTGTAGTAGGTGTATGTTGTGCTGCTGTTCAGGCAGTGAAAGTGTGCTTGTGTGTATGTGTGTGTGTGTATGTGTTAGAGATTTGTGGTTTGGGATTTCCTTTGCCTTTCAAGGAAAGAGGCAGGTTAAGATCCTGTGATGTTTCCCATACTGGAATGGCCTCTTGGATTCCAGTATCTCGATGAATTAAGGCAAGCAAGGCTGGTGGACTGTTTTCAGTAGTACTGGAAGGCCTGGTAGCTCTGTTTTGTTAGACCAAGTCATGCTAGCCTGCACTAGATCACAGATGTACATGGCAGTCAAAAACATGCAGGCCACAGATTGGGGAGACGACAAGTTAACACTGAATATTTATATTTGTCTAGCACCTAGTCGCAGTCACCACTGAAAGCTGAAAGAAGAAAAATATAACTGAAAGAATCTGCAATTTTTTTTTTCTATTTATATATATATTCATTTTTTTTACAGCAAGTTGTTAGCTCTTCTCCTCTGTTCCTAGGAATATAAATATCTCACTAATATCAAAAGCCCCTAGGGTATGTGTCTGAGGAAGGCTTGGCAGGTGAAAATAGAGTGACTATGGAAGCAAGGTAATGGGAGAAAAGAAACATTTCTTTTACAAGCTATTGGATAAAGATGACATTGCTTAATGAACAGTATTAAAATGGAAAATTAGGGATTGACTGAAGGGTCTTGAAGGAGTCAAATGGATTACACAGGAAAAAACAGATGAAAAGGTAAAGGAGAACATATTGCAAATGATGAGACATTTTGTATGCTTTCAATTCTCTAGTGGAATGCTTCGTTCCTTTGAGCTTATGATACGGTATCATTTTGTCCTATCTGAGGTATTAAAACCTAAAGATTCTGGTCTGGTCAAAGGTAGAGAAGGTGTGATCTTACCAGTAAAATGATCTTTCATTCTTAAAATGATCCATGCCCATTCTTTCTTTAAAGACAAAGGTTTCTCAGTGAGCTGTTGGTGTTCATATATACCTTTGAAACTTCTTGAGAGGCTACACTGTGCCTAAAAATTTGTGGCATTAGTTCTCCTCTTGTTTCAGACTGTGAACTTTTTATCATATTGAAGTTTTGGTTTGGAAGAGCCAATGAAGTAAGCCTATGATCACTGTGTTCTTTTGGCACATCTTGATCATGTCTTAGTCTTCAAAATATGGCTTGGATTCCTTCTCCTCCTCACCAGTCAGATCCAAATGGAAATGAGATGTGTGAGCTGGGAAGGATTCAAGTGTGGCTCCAAGTAAGAGAAGTGGTCATCTTTAGACTCTAATTCTCCAGTCCCCAGCACTTTACAGGCAAGAGGATATGACTGGCATCTGGCAGAAAAATACTGCCAACTGGGAAGTTTCAGGGGTTTTGTAGTGCATTGCTTGCTCAGAGTTGTAACACACTGACCAGTGAAACTTGGGATCTGCTGTTCAAGGTATTGGTAATGAAAATTTAAGAGATTGTTCCACTCTGTGCCAAGAGGGCAGCTTCTAGAGATGATGTGTCCTTGTTCACTCTAGTTGACTCCTGCAAACCAGCAAGAGAAATACTTAGGCTTTTAGGAGGCTTTTTTAGAGGCTTTTACTGAATTTTTAGAGGCTGATCTGCAGCACATATAAATGTATATATATACTTTTTAATTTTTGGCCGTTGTTGACATTTTCTACTTTAGCTTATTTGAAATATTAGACAAGTTCAAAATGAAAATATTATAGGAAAAATATTCTTGAATGTGATAATGGGAAACATTGAAAGAATAGTATAATGTAGATCAGAAATGTGAAAGAGATTAAGCTCCTCTTTTGACTCTTATTTGTGATTTCTTAAAGGTACTATACAGTGTCTTTGTCTGTAGAATGCTATTCATTAGAAACAAATTCCAAATTCTATCTTTGAGGTTTTTTTGTTCTTATTTGTATTTGGAGATTTCATTTTTCCTATTTTAATTATAAAGCAGATTAACAAAACCAAAAATCTCTACTCTTATATCTGGCACTTTCCAATACCATTCTGCGTTGTGGCCTTGCTTTCAGTCTTAAATTTATTGAGAAACAGGCTTCTCTGGATAAAGCAAAAACATAGAGAAAAATTCTCTTAAGCTTATGTGGGCCTGCTCTCAAGAAGGCAAGTGTATTGTCATAAACCTACCTTGTAGTGCTTAAAAATAATTAAAAAAAGACCCAATAAAAGTAATTTTGCATTATGCAATAATTTGGGTTTTGGCTTATTAGTATTGAACTAATTATAATAGTACATATATATGCTGTTAGGCTTTCTAACAGTGGGCTCTGTTTGTCAATATGGCTGTGACAACCCATATGTTCTCTCCTCCCCTATTTCTTGATGTTAGATAACAACTAGAATTACATAAAGTGGGCTCTCCTCTTTCCATGAGATCTCTTTGGGATTTACTGTCCCATTGTGTTGTTCACTCAGCATGTTCCTTTCAGCTGTCCAACAGTTTAAAAATTGTGGTAAAACCTTATGAATCATTCTATTATGAGAAGTATTAGCTGTGTATTATCTTGCCTTTTACAGACTCCACAGAAAATGTTTTAGTGTGAGCAGAGATGTTTGAAGATAGGGATGCTTGAAGACTGCCATGCAGCACACACAGGCCTCCTGTCATAGTGTCAGAAAAAATATTCTGAAGTCCCTTACTGCTAGTGAAAAACAGGAATCTTACCAAGCATGAGTGTTTGAACCCATCTTGATACAACTCATTGTGAAAACTAACTTTATTTTTGTAGTTGCACACCAATAGTCACTTTCCCTGTTGAGCCCAACTAAGCTGCCTTTCTTGATTTTGGGGGTAGGGTGAGGTGGTTTGTTTTGTTTTGTTTTGTTTCCCAATACCACATTTTATTTATGGAGATTTTGATATGTCCTTTGGTCCAAGTGCTATCTGTTGTCTTATTTTGAGCCAAAGTAACAAACTGATTTGCTGCCAAGTATTTGCCTGCATAAAGGGAAGAATATTGTTTCATCAGGTGCACAGGAAGACTAGAAAATGGAGCTGCTCTGTGGAGGACAAATGTGTTGGGGATGTCCCAGCAATCCACCAAGGCAACATCCTGGCAAGCTAATTATAGCAGCTGAAACATCTCAGCGCACGGCACAGTAACAAGCAGTAACACCCATCTGGGTGGGCTGGCTGCAGCTAAACCTTACGCTCTTACTGGTGTTCTTTCCCTCATTCTGAATCCTTTGTCTGTATTTAATCCTGCTGTAGTTTAAACACCTGTCTATGTGGAATGTGTGAAATGTCCCTACTACCATACTAAGCTAGTTGCTCATGTGCTTTGCTTAGAAAGACAGTTTTCAAATAAACAATGATACAGTATTAGAGAGGAAAGCAGATTGCATTAATAGAGCAGGGGTGAGGTGATAATATGTCAGGCTAAATGGTTCTTAGTATCAAGATGATGAAAAAAATGGATAGTCATCTTTATTTCACACATTGAATGTGTTAGCAAAGTTGTGATCGCTGTTGCTGACAAGCTAAGAATTGTATATATCCTATTTCCTTTGTGTTTGTCTCATTTGCCATTCTTGCTTCTTTTCAGACAATAAACTCGTTGTGGCCAGAAACTGTCATTGTTTAGGTATTTGTATAGTGCCTGGCACAGCTGGAACTAAACCTAATTTGAAGCATTCTGTTCTTGCAGTGAAATGCTTTAAATTTTAATTAAATTCTGCAGAAGACAACAGCATTTAAGGGTGAGGTAGAGGCACCAATATGACACCTTAAGTAATTTTCCATAAAAGATGGGTAGCACTGTCTGTGGCTAAGCTTTGCTTCTAGGGCATAAGAGGAGCTGGAAGAGGAGCAAAGAACAAAAGTGTGGGAAGACAGATCAAGTGACTGCTCCCATGGAGAGTTCTGGGATTGAAATGGTGTGGCTCAGGGGCCAGAAGTAGTGGGGAGGCCAGTGCTGGAAGTCTGTAGGAATGAAACTGAGCAGAATATGGAGAATGACACCTGAGACATGAAAGCTGTGACTGACTGAGAATAATGAGACACAGACAAGGAGTAAGAACAGGAAAGGGTAAGGCTCAGAAGGGATGAGACAAAAAAGGTTGCTTTGGGCATAACTACCATAGTTTAATCCTGTCCAGTACTTAGAATCATAGAATAGTTAGGGTTGCAAAGGCCCTTAAGATCATCCAGTTCCAACCCCCCTGCCATGGGCAGGGACACCTCACACTAAACCATGCCACCCAAGGCTCTGTGCAACCTAGCCTTGAACACCACCAGGGATGGAGCATTCACAACTTCCCTGGGCACCCCATTCCAGTGCCTCACCACCCTTACAGTAAAGAATGTCTTCCTTATATCCAATCTAAACTTCCCCTGTTTAAGTTTTAACCAGTTACCCCTTGAAGTTGGAGTCAAGATTTCTGAATTTACATAGTAAAAGTACTATGTAAATAGTACTGTAAATACTCATAGTACTAAACCACAGGAGAAGTGGGAATCTACTGTGTGTCAGTCGCAATAGTAGTTCATGTCAGAGTTCAGTCAGAGGATATGAAGTCTGCAGTCCTGTGCAAGTCTATTGTAGGTATGAGTGCAGTCTATTGCAGTGAAGCTAGTATGCACTGAAGTATTGCACACAAATTCTGGTAAAAGAGCATTGTTAAGGCCTCAGAGCTGGGATTTCATGAGCTATGCTTAAGTCATACTTAAGTGGCTTGACAAGCATCACCTTTGATGTAGGATTACATGTTAGACTCTTCTTTCTGTTTGTGTCCTGTATCTCTCCAGTTATATGCCTTTCAGTTGCCACAGAAGCAAGCAGGGGCCATACAGGTACATTTTGCTTACCATATGGCCTTAGTCTTGGTGCAGACCCAGCTCTGTTCTGCGCTCCTAGAAAGCAACACATGATCATATAATTGAAGGTAGTAATAAACTTAATTCTTGCAATGCCTGACTGGGAATCCCTGCTTTGTAACCTTTGTAGTGTCTTATAAGCTTCATAATTTTTTTTTTCCCAAATGTGAGCTAATACTTATCCTGCTGTAATGGATACCACTTCATTAAATTTTTTAGGCTCTCTTCAGTAAGCCAACAGATAATGTCTGTTGCAGAGTTTGATCTGTCAAGAAGGTAACCCATGCAAGAAGAAAATGCTCAGAGAGACAAACAATGGAATACACTTTGTATGCTTTAATCCACATATTTTCTTTAGAGCTTGGTGTAACAAACATACACCTAACATGATTTTAGTGTATCATTAGCTAGCATTTTTACTTGTGTAAACAGATTGGAAGCAGTTGTGTGACAAGTTTCTTTCATTTGTAGTAGAGTTTGGTTTTGAATTATACAGACAAGGTATATATGCTGTTGGATTGTGCCTGTATGGATGCATAGAGAGGGGCAGAGAGAGGACAAGTGTATATGGCTGGCTTAGTGAAACAGCTTATGTTGACTGGACACACTGGTCTGCTCAGTGTAATGTGAGTTTCTAGGTTTTGATTAGTGCATGTAGAGTTAAGTTTTCACATGACAGGAATGTGATGTTGCTTTCTTACTCTGGGATTTTCGATCCATCTTTGTCTTTCCTCCTTTGTTCTTCTATGAATGGAAGGGTTGTACTTTCAATGCTGGTACTTGAATTCATCTCAAGCATGGTGGAGGTTGGTGTCATCTCTCCCACTGCTTCATGCAACTAGCACAGTCCTGCATCTGAATGTTTGCTTTCTCTAGTAGTCTTATTCCTCTTAGTATATAGTCTATCCAGTTTATTTAGTGACACCTTTTGCTCTTTTCTTGGCTTTTAATTGTTTCTGATGGTTTTGTTTTTGTTTTTTTTTTCTCCTCCTCCAACCCTCTTTAGTTAACAAACCTGAACTTGGCAAGCGAAGCTATAAGCAAGGGGAATGCAGCCACCCCACAGAGCTACCAGTCATCACTCAACAAAAGAGGGTCATTGTTGGCTATGCAGTCAGATACCCATATAGCTGGCAAAAGGCCTGTCTCTTCAGCTGTCAGGTAAGTTAAAAATCCTGCTCCAGCTTTTTGAAGAAAAATCCAATGCACTCAGGAGCTCACTTGTAATTTGTATGTGGCTTTTTGCTCAGGTGCTGGAGCATGTCCAAAGGGCAACAAAGCTGGTGAGGGGCTTGAAGCACAAGTGTGATGGGGAATGGCTGAGGGAACTGGGGTTGTTTAATCTGTAGAAGAGAAGGCTCAGAGGGGACCTTATTGCTCTCAACAACTACCTGAAAGGAGGTTGTAGCGAAGGGGTGTCAGTCTCTTCTTTCCCAAGTGACAAGCAATAAGACAAGAGGAGGTGGCCTCAAGTTGCTTGAGGAGAGGTTTAGATTGGATATTAGAAAAACTTTCTTCCCAGTAAGTGTTGTCAAACATTGGAACAGGTTGCCCAGGGAAGTGGTTGAGTTAGGATACCTAGAGGTATTTAAAATACATGATCTTAAAGGTCTTTTCTAACCTAAGTGCTTCCATGATTCTGTGTAAGGGCCTATCTTCTTAGGACTATCCTAGAAACTAGGCCTATGAAAATAGAGCTATGTTCCCAGAGCTCTCTAGTTCATGGTGAAGTAAGGAGATGGGTGAACATCTAAAATGAAAGGGAAATGTCTGTTTGACCATTTCTCATCCCTGCATCTTTAAGTTTAGGTTTGCTGGTGCTGAGAATGCAAACTTATACCTGATGCTGCGAAAAATCTCCAGTAAGGCTGCATCTTTGTGCTTCTTTCTCGAATGTCAGGTTCAGATTGTTCAAAGATAGAGCAGTGTCTTTCAGTGTTTATATTATAAAGTTTCTTTTTCAGATGGCTTCATTATGGTCTTTATTAATTTTGAATATTGGAATTTATATTTATTGCCAATATCATGGGACTCAGGGCAAAGGCTGTGCTTCTGCATTAAAACCATTCTTGTTGGGATTGAAAGATCGGCAAGGTTTGCCCTAAGGATTCTGGATCTTGGAAGCTAGGAGCAGGGTGAGCTATGCTGAATACCAGCCCAGAACTGCTGTAGGTTTGAGTTCTTTCCTTGCCACTTCAGTAAATATTGTTGTTCTTTCACCTAAGCCTTCATTTTCATCTTTTAAATTAGAATAAGGAGGCACAGCTTCTCCAGCACATGAGTTTAGGACTGGAAAGCACTGTATGCATGAAAATACTGATTCTTGTCACTGCTGCTTGAATACTATCAGTAGATGGGGGGAGGTGGGAGAGTCAGACACAGTGCAGAAGGAGGCATGTGACCTGAGTGGTCATCCTTTCCCAAATGGGTCCTTCAGTAGAAGGGTTGGAATGGGACCTAGCAAGCTGAAGCAAAATTATTCTTATTTCATCAGTCACTGCTTTTCATCCTGCTTAAAGAAGAGGAATGTGAGAAATGAATTCCTGGCCTGTTTCTGTTCCAGCATTATGTTTGCCTCTGGGGTTTAGAGTTATTGAGAGAGGTGATTCTGCTCTTGGAGCTCAGCCAGGCAAGCTATTACCTGATCCAAATAAAGAACATATCCAACAGTTGTAAGCTACCTTCCCTTCCTGCATAGCTTGAGAGAGCAGCAGAGTGCAGGCTGTCCTAGAGCTTCTATTCCTTTCTCAGCTCTGCTCGCACCTCTGCAGGGACTCACACATGTAGCTGGAAAAGGATTGCGAGTGCTCAAAATCTTCTGTTGCAAAACTCTGCAGAAGTCACTGTAATTACCATGTTGCTCTGAAACCATTTCAGTTATGTTACCTATATGTCTAAGAACCCATCATTTAATGCCCGGAACTCCACTCTGAATGACTTTGAGGGCTGTACCTCATCTAGCATTGTATGCGTAGTTTAATGCCTTTAGAAATTCTCTTTTATTTTGTACAGTAATCTGAAAGTACTTCAGAATTGTCTGGTCACAGCTGGTACAAGATCCCATCATCAAACCTTTTATGAACCATTTAGTTTTTTAGTACTTCAGTTGTTCTGTTCTTATTCTCAGAACAAGAGACGGAAAGATGTCTTAAGACTTTACTGAATTACTTTATCTTTGTGCCTGCTTGCATTGAATGGCGAGAATACCAGGAGGTAAAAGCTTTATGTAAACCTGGGAATAAAAGGGAAAAAAAAATTAAAAAAAAAGATTATTTTCATTGCTGAATTACTTGGGCTGTGAACTTTCATTTAATGGGAGAATTCCAAAAGGAATGCCAAGGTCACGATGCATGGAGATAGCTATCTTCTATTTTACATGCCTTTTTTGCTACTTGATCTGTCACACTGGAGAAAGCAGTTCATAGAGGGTCATCTGATGGGTGTCAGCCTGTGCTCAGTGCTGGGTGGCTGTTTGAAGAAAAAAGCTTCCTGGTTTGTTCCATTAAGGTTCTGGTCTTCCAGTTGCAGAAGTCAGCAAGGATGTAAATGTTTTGTAAATGGGTCTCTTATCTTGCTTGCACTTGGCTCCAGTTCAAACATCTGCCTCTGAAACACAGTGCTGACAGTTTTTGTATGGCTCTGTGGTAAAACCAAGCCATTTTACTGCTGTTGAGATTTCTTTGTAAATTTTGTTTTGATGCTTGCAATCTGTAGGATTCAGCATCATCTTATTGACAAATCTTACTCCTTTCTAATTCTCACCCTTCCAGAACTTGCCTGACCTAAATGCTTCTCAAAGTAGCTCTTTCTTTGTTGAATTTTTTTGGCTGTGTGAGATGAGGTGCCAAATCAGCAGTCTGCTTGCCAAAAGGCAGAGGAGATCTCAAGTTTGCAATATAGAGATAGAGAACAGTTCTGAATATGTTAAAATATTATTTTATAAATCTGCATTGCTGTGCCTTTTGAGATTTTTGTCGCTTTGTATACGCATTGGTGCTATTCCCACTCCAGTGATGGCTTAGGCTTTCACTATGCCCCAGACACAATAGCCTGCAGGACTACACAAGAGGTGGGATGTTCCGAGTTGTATATGGGCTTACTTCTGACTACCATGACATGGCTTTCAGTCTCTGCCACGTTTGCTGCAGCCCTTTGTTGCCCTCTGTAGCTCTTTGAGGCTATCCTGTATCTGCTCTCTCCTACTTTAACAGTAGTCCTATCTCAGTGCCCTATTTCAGTTCAGTCTCAACTTCTCACTCTATCCATCAGGCAGGATTGTCACCCTTTCACATTCTGTTGTATGTAAACGTGTGTATATATGTTTTGTAATAGAAGTATGTAAAATCCCATATATAATTTTTATCTATTTTACTAATGTAATATAAGGACAACAAATATGAAAAACTCATTATTCAGTGCAACTGATTTTTCATCACTGAAGCCAAGACCTTAATAGAACTGCTCTTGGAAGGACATTCTCTTGAAAGCATTCTCAGTTGCAAATTAAAGGTAAAAAAATTGAGTGTTTGAGAATGAAGCTTGAGATTTGGAACTTAAATTAACTTTTGAGTACCTGTTGGCAAATAGTTGCATAGACCCTAGTGGTGGGGACAGAATATATTCCTGAAAGCTTCTGGCACTGGAATCTGCAGCTGCTGTGTCACTGCTTCATGCTAGTTTCATTTACTGTTAGGGGTACATGTACTGTGTGTTTTAGGATTCAGATGTTCTGCTCTGATATTGCTAAGTATATATCCTTTGGACTTGTGAGGATGTGGAAGAGTCTCTGATCTCTTTTGAGGCTTTGTTCTGTGCTGGTGTAAGCGGCTTCTCTGTTCCCACTGAAACTGAGTGGCCCGAAAGACCCCAGACAAATATCACAAGGTAATTGTGATTTAATGATATAAAGGGAAGGTGAAAGAGGCTTCATTGTTTGCCCCGTTTATATTTTAAGTTTTGGAGGTGTGGGATGTAAAATAAGAATTAGGCTTGGACCCTGACTAGACAGGCTCTTAAGAGCTGCTAGAGCTATTAGAAGAGTGATATTAGAATAGCCCAGAGATGTGCTGATGTGCGAGGTGGTTCTCAGAGTGACAGAAAGGTGAGCAGCTGATTGTTTTTTGCAAGTCTTGGGAGCTAGGCCAGGATGGGCTTATTATTGCAGAAGCAGCATAGATGTTAAAGTAGGGGCCCTGGGAAAGAGCTAGCTACATATGAGCTTGCCGCTAGAAGTGAAGAGAAATCCCAGGGATCTTCACAGCTAACACCAAGTTTTAATAAGAATAAATCTATTTCTCTTAGTTATATGTGTGTTGCCTTGTAGTTCTGCGTCTTAAGGGTTGATAGTGACTTTATTCTCATCCAAATCATTTATTTCAAGCTCTCTGCAGTCTCTTACAAGGTAGAAGCTGCCCAACTGCTGTCCTATGCAGCATTTGCCAAGTGGTCAGAGCCTATTTGCACAGTATCTAGGTGCAAGCTAACTCGGTGTCTGCTGCACTGATGCTTTTGGAGGAAATGAAGGGAGAAGGCAACAGGCATTAGGGGCTGTAAAATAGGCCTTCAGTTTGGTTTGAGCAAATTGCATTGACCTTAACACCTCCTTAGCTAAGGAGCACAGAAGTGCCAGAGCAGCAGCAGACCAGCAGCACTGCGTCCAGCCCTGTGCCAGCATAGCCACGTGTCTGTTCCTTGCCTCTCATACTGCTGTCCTTTTTTCTTTAGCTGTTGAATTGATTTAGGCATTATGGTAAATTTCTTTATTTGAGGTGGAGGAGTAATTGAAGGTAGGTACAGTGATTTTTCCATGATTGATCTCCTGTCTCCATCTCCTCAGCAGCTGTGATGATTCTGCCTATGGTCCTTGAGAAGCAGCATTTCTGACAGCCCTGAATTTGGGGTGTGGTCTATTACTACCTTCTGTTCAAGAAGGTCTGAGAACAGGCAAAAAATAGAAGTACTGCCTGGGCAACTGTGCATTCTTGCAACTCATCCCGTGTCTCATTTGTGCATGTTCTTCCTCTCTTGGTGCATATTTGTTCCTGTAGCAGCCTTCCCCTGCCCTTCCCTGGCAACCTTTTTTACACATCTCCCAGGGTCACTGGTGACAACTTGCTAACTCTGGGAGTGAATTTGCTGACTTGAATTTCAGAAATACATGGCTTGCCTTTGTATTTTATTTTATTTTTCTATACATATATATTTTGGTCACACTGAAGAAACTTGTGATGGCAGGTCCAATTACTCTCCATCCTGCTCGGAAATCACCCTGAGCCAGCACCATGTGTTGGCACAGCCTTGTAGGATCCCTGCTTCCCACAGCTAGGCCTTGACTCTGTCTGCCTGAAGCCTCCAGGAGAGGAAAGGCGGAAAGCTCGTGGGTTGCCCAGACAGTCTGAGGCCGGGCCCTGCAGCCTGGGCTCCCCAGACGCTGTTGAGTCGGACTTGGCTGGCAGCCGCCACGCTGTTGCTTTTCCGAGGTAATAAGTGAGATTAATCGCAGGACCCTTTCCAGAGGCGAAGGGGGTTTGGGCTGTGTGCAGGGAGACCATAGGAGCCAGTGCTGGGTCTGTTTGCTGGAGGCGAGAGCTGGAGCCTCGCAGCAGGACAAAGTGGGTACCAGGGACTTGTGCGAGTGTGGCCACTCCGCTCAGCTACTTCTAGGAGACTTGAATGGAACTGCCTTGGACTGGCTTTAGCTAAGCAAGGGGTCACAATGTCTGCATTACCTGTGCCTGCTGGCCTTGGGTAATTGCGGCGTTTGCAAATAGCTCTCAAGATTTGAGGGGGCAGTTTTCTCTTTGACTACATAACTTCCTTTCATAGAAGATGTGAGGATCTTTCCCATTATTCTTGTCAAGTAGCCCATATTAGTAGGGGGGAGGGAGTGACAGGGGTTTCATACCTTCCCCCAAGTCAATGCTATGTAATGGTTTTGTGTTTTTTCATTTCACAAACTGACCTTTCCCTAACATAAACACAGGATTTCCCATCCTGGACAGGGCTACAAATATGCCTAGTTCTCCCGTCATGTGCTTCAGAGCAACTACTACCACCGCCTTCAATGGAAGCACAGAGAGTGAAAATTCTGATGGGCAGCAGTGAAATTCCTTGTCTGGGGTGGGGGAAGCTTGTTTTTACTCTCCCTTACCCTCAGCTGCTAACAGCTGGCTTGTAGTTCTCACAATAGTTTCTGTTGTACCATAGCCTAGAGTGGATGTTGTTGTGAATCATCTAGCTTTACTTTCTGGAAAAACTGTAGTCTCATTGAGCTGTAGCAGTGAGGTTCCACAGCTGGATCATATATTATGCATAAGTTTTCTTTTTTAATTTTTTTCTCAAATTTGCCAAAAGTCTCTGCACCCTTATTACGTGAAGGCAAATAGAAATGCTTGATCTGTTTTCTGCATTCTTTATTCTCTGTGTTTCTATCATCTCCCTTCTAACTTGTCTCTCCTAAGCTAAGTAGTCCTATTCTTTTCAAGTTGTAAATGGAAATTTTCCCAGCCCTCTAATAATCATCTTGCTGTCTTTATAGAAATGACAAAAAAGTACGTCAAGTAGGAGTAAGCCACTGGTTTTATGTAAGTGACACTGTAGTATCTTTATTTTCTAACTCATAACTTACATATACTAGTATCTTGCTGGCTTCTGATCTTGCTACACACTCAGTGTTTTATTGATATGCAGTTGGTTTTCTTTGATTATTGCAGTAAATGTAAACCTGTGCAACAGGTATAGGCAGTTCAGGCTGATATATTTCTTTTTTCCTTCCTTCCTCGCCTTTCTTCCTGCTTTCAGCTGTCACCAGAGGATTTTGTTGGCTGTGACAGGAGTCACATGCTGGTTTCTGTTCTAATAAGTATCTCATTCAATATAGAACAAGTTGAAATCTTTTAGTGTCTTGCAAGACTTGACTCATAAGCTCCCCGTACCCTTTCCTGGTCTTAGATTTCTTTGAAGTAGCCTATATAGGTTCTAGATATTTAATTTGCAAAGTGACCACCAGATCTCACTTTCCTCTGCATTTATTTAAACATCTTAATCACCATTAAAATAGTTGCTTTCCAGAGTGGTTTTCAGAGGGTTAATGTGGCCCCAGATCTTACTTCAGTAACTCTCTTGGGGGAAATAGACTCTGATGCTTACAGCCTTCTAGGAGTGAGGGGACCCAAGTAGCCTGGAACTCTGTGAGAGCAGCCCTGGTCACGGCAGCTTTTCTCTCTAGAGGAGTTCTGAAAGGGTTACGAGGAAGCCTTGGCTGTTTCTTTGAGCTATTTGGAAAGGACGGGCCTCAGACAGCTTGGCAGGAACCTGGGGCCCTGATTTTTCCAGCCCAGCCCTTCCTTCTGCACAGAGCTGTCAGGGAATCCCATGAATGTCTGGTTTCTCCCCTTTCCGATTTTATTTTTTTAGCAGTATTTTTATCCATCCCTGACTCTTCCCTACACAAGGACCTCAAGTTTTGCCCATTGATTGATCTTGCAGGTAGTGAGGTAGAAATGAAAGCTGTACTACCATGCCATAGCTGTTGGAATTACAGTTGTGCAGCTGAGAGGGCATTGGGAAGTTTCCCAGAAGAGCATCCTTCCTGGCACTGGTCTTAAGGCAGGTCAGTCTGGCCTAAGAACAGAAGGATTGAATGGGCCCATCTTTGAACTGTGCTATTCCTGTAGGTCACAGTGAGGCACTTTGAAATCTCAGAGCTGCATGTTGCGTATGCTCCCTACCAGACACACAACAGAATACTGCATTGTAAAAATGGAAATCCCCTTTGTAAGCCAGGGTTATGAAGCACAGGACAGGTTAGCAACTTTTCCTTCAGTTGCCTTTTGTTCTCCAGTGCTGTCCTGAAGTTGAACTCATATTTTGGAGATTTCCAGGTCTGTTCTCTACCTTTTCACTTCAAGAAATATATCTACAGGGTAGTGTTAGAAAGGAAGTTTGGCTACTCGTGAAAGCAAAGGTTTTAAACAGCTGTGTTGAAGACACTGGTGTTGTACAGCTGAGAAAGAGAAGTTGAATTAGGATTATTTTGCTGTCTTAGTAAACTTGTCAGATATTGGGAGCAGGGTGTGATCTGAGATCCATGTGGAAAGCCTTTCCAAAAGGCACCCCTCATGTGAGCTAGTCTCTGGATGCTCTTTGAAGTCAACAGCTAAAAGGCCTGGAATCAAGCTCAGATGAGTTAAGGGTTTCAGTGACCAAGTACAAATGCCATAGCAGGAGGTAGCAAAAGGGGCCAAAGAGGTTTCCTTCCTGCTAGGCTTTGGTTTGGGGCTTCCTTCTATTTTGTACAGTGAACTCTCCACCATTAATGCATGTTCACATTTTCTGCCTAGCCTGAGGTCATGCTTTAGCTTGGCTTGCTCAGGATAAGCATGCCACTCTTCAGTGGTTTATCCTGTGATATAGTGAGAATTTCCTGCCAAAAGCACAAACCACTTTTCTATCCCTGAAAATGTTAGTCAGATGTTCCTCTGAAGATCCTGCTTTGTCACCTAATTTTCCCCACCTTTCAGATAGGGAAGTTTTACTACTGACACAAGAGTTTGTGAATTGTATGCTGTTGGCTCCGTGACAGCCTGTTACTGCCCTGGGCTTCTCTGGGCTGCAGGTACCAAGCAACAGCTATTTGAGCCATGCAGGGCTTCAATGTTTAAGAAAAATCTCTTTGAAAAAGGGGAGAGGGGAGTGTAAAAAAAAAAAAAAGTCAGGAAGTATTTCAGCTTCCCTGTGCATGCTCTTCATTAGCACATAGGTTTTTGAAGTATGTATATTATGTAGTGTAAAGATGGGGCAGCCACAACTCCACAGTGGAACACCAGTTTTTTGTTTAGGGAATTGTGTGAATTAGAATAATGTGTAACATTTGTAATTAGCAGTACTTTCTTAGACTTCACTTAACACTGCATATTGTCAGCCAGTGAGCAGTTTGATCAAAATGCTCTGAGTAAGAGGACGTGGTTGGTAATGAGCAAGAAAGCATTTTGGTGACTCAAGAAACATGGTTATTAGAATGTCCAGAGCCAGTGCTAATTACAAAGATTTTTACGTGCACTATTAAAGTTAGGCTCTGCAATGTCACATCCTTTATCATGAGCAGTTATTTCCAGGGTTTTATTCTGTAACAATAGTTGAAAGATGGATATCCTTCTAAAAAGAAAAAGGAAAAAAGCTAGGTAGTGTTTAAAGATACTGCAGTTTCCAGACACTGCGCTGTTGCACTCAGTGAACTTTTATTAAGATTTCTCATCCAATTACTGTCCACAGCAAACCAGGTGGGGAGAGGCCAAGCCAGCCTGACTGATCCAAGTCTACTGAAAACTGGCCCTGAGACAACAACCTTTAATAAAAGGAATTTCAAAATGAGAGAGCTTTATCAAAGGCACTGTTTATGTCCCAGCTGCTGGTATCCATGATGGTGCATGGCTTCTTTGCTCAAATTTCAGATCGCATCTGGCTCACTAAATGTCTTCCACTGCCTTTTCTATCCTTCTTCTATCTGGCACAAGGGATTAAATGAAAACTTAGTGTAAGGTGATTGTTGTCTGGCAGTGCTGTGCATGCTGCTTGGCAGCTGTCTGTCAGGGATGCTTAGCCCGGGCAAGAGCCACACTTTGAAGCAAAAGGGCTGTAGATTATGCAGTCTTAACCTTTTGTATGCACAGAGAATTCTTTATTTGCTTGTTGCTGGAAAAAAAAAAGAGTATTCTCTGTGAAGAATGTAGCCAAGTTGAGCTGTGAATGTCTTCAGTATTCAAAAGTGAGTTTTCTTTGAAACTTAGCTCAGAAAACTTTCAGTTTGGTAGACTATGCGAAGAGGAGGAGGAAACCTTAAGTCTGGACCATCTGTTTCTTTTTCTGATACTGGGATAAAGATGCTGATGAGTAAAGAGGTGTCAGCTTCACTTCGCTTAGCATTTTGAAAACCTGCACATGCTGAGACTTGAATTTGAGTAAGTTAAGACTTTCGTTTCTTGCTGGTGGTGTCCAAGTGTAGATCCGCAAAGATGTAACAGTCACACCAATGTAGGCTTAGCATTCCTAGAAGCTGTTTGAACTTCCAGATCCATATGTATTTTTACAACTAATACTGCATTTTCAGGGATTTTTGTTCGATGAGATTTTAGCTACAGGTCAGCATAAATAGAATAATATTCTTTATATTAGTTGGAAGTTCAGGTTTGACACCTGTGTTGGTCTTTTATGGTACTGATGATTAAGTATCTAGGATTTATGGCTTCTGTCACTTATAAACAATAATTCTGAATTTCAAACAAAAACTTTTTAGTACTCATTTAAGACAATATACTGCTTAGAATGTAGTGACTTCTACTTCCCATGGCTGTTTCCCAGAGATCTCAAACTGTGGTGTTAGAGAAAACTTGAAATAACTTGTTAGAATGTTTTGTTGAATATATTTCTAATCTCAGCTCCACTGGAAGATACTTGGGTGTAAGATTCTTTGACAGTCTCATGATGCTAAAGATTTTAGCTTCTCTGTAAAGATCTAGTGGATGATAACTTGAACAGTGGTTAAAGGCTTTTCAACTCAGGCAGTCAACATGGCAAAAGGAACACAACATCATCTGTTGTGAAGAAATCAACAAGAAAAACAGTGCATGTGGAAGTTCTAAGCACAGGCTTTTGAAACTCAGACAGCCCAAAAAGTGTTTCTTCAGGGACTTTGCAGTTCTTAAGATGAGGTGCATTGATAACACATCTCTTTCTGATAAAGAACTGCATATATCTCCAGAATATTCTCCAAAGGAGTGCGATCTTGGTGACTGCTGGCGGCACTCCCATACCCTGCTGGTTTCAAAATTTCTTTAAAAAAAAAAAAATCAAGAAAATTCAGAGCTCATCCTACTCGAACAGTTCCAACATAGGCTGCCTAGTAATGTTTTTGGAACAGCTGCCTTTCATAGAGTTTGGTTTTGAATATTGAGAACTTGATAATCTTTCTTCTAATTTGAAAACCCTCCAGAAGGAGCCATGTTTTAATGTGGAATTAATGTAATTAAACAACAGAACAATGACTTTCTCTGCTACCAAAGTTCACAAATGTTTTAATTTTTTATTTTAATTTGTATAAATAAATGCACATAGTAGATATTAAATAAAATAATAGGTACTGGTATAATTTTTGAAAGTCCAATTTTAATAGTTGCATTATTCTGGCATATTTTAAGAAAAATTTGATCCAATCCATTTTTTAGTGTTTTAAATATTTTGTCCCATTCAGGATGTTCTTTGTATAACTGCTTTTTCTTTTTCAATGGTGAGAGTCATGTTTTCATTTGTTTCTGAAATTCCACTTTCCTGCTGCTGATGCTAACCCAAACGATTTAAGTACAGAAGTATCCTCTACTATCTGTGCAAAGAGAACGGAAGTTATGCCTGAATTTCTAGGTTGTTTTGAAGCATGGGGACAGAATATGATTCATATAGTGCAGTTGCATTGATATTTTCTAAACAGAACAGATTTTTAACATATTGTGACCTCCAAAGCGTTGCAGAACCTGACTGCAGACATTAGGCCTGTGTTACTGAGAAGCAGTTCAGTGAAAGGAAAGAGAATTGTGGTGCTGGATATTTAAAATTCTGAAATTAACTAAATTCATGGTGGCTTGTAACTTCATAGCCTGGGAATTGTTCTGCTTGTTGCTACAGAATGTGTGGTTGCTTGCATCTTGTTTTATCAATATCTCACTGACGCTTTTGGCGTATATTGTTAGATAGCAAAACTAGGTAACAGCTACTCTTGTCATTTACTTTCAGATTTTTTCTGTTGTCTGTTATTTGCCTTTATGGGAGAGCTTCATTACTGTCTTATACTCCAACTAGTCTCTAGAGAGCCATAAACACAGTGCACAACATGAAGGTCAACCTCATTGCAAATGTTACTTTGCTCAGCTCATGCTGTTTGGACGCCATGTTTGGGCTCTTATTTGTCTCTATTACAGCTCGTTTTCTGTTAAATGCATTGGTTTTGGCTTTTTTAAGAAAAGTCGACGCCATGTAGAACTTTTGCTGAAACATCGCAAAAGGCATCAAGTATAAAGAAGTGGCGTAGAATGGAGATTCCTTGATCAGACACTGGACACTGTTGTTACTCTTCTCTCTTGGTGTGCTTTATCTATACTAGGAGGGGACTCTTGAAAGGGCATTATTCTTCTAAGTGGCTGGGATATTTTAGTCTGCCCTTATAAGGGTTTAGCATCTGCAGCTGCATCTTTGATGTGCTCATGCTTAGCATTACATGCAATCACTTGGTGAAATTCCTGAGGTAGTGGTTCCATGGTTCCCATCTGTGTTCCTGAGTCTGAGAGCTTCAGACTAATTATACAATTTTCTCTGTACGCTGTAGGAAACAATTCCATTTTGGCTCTAGAAAAAGGGATTGGGTTGGACTGGAATATAGGATTGCATAACTTTTTTTCATCTTTAACCACAAATTCCTATGAAATTCCTATGCATCATAGACTCTTCTGTCCACGTTGGAGGAAGAAACATCACAAATATGGTGCCTGTTCAAATAATCAGAATCTAAAAGCTCTTTTTTTAGGTGCTGCAGATAAAAACAGTGCTTATAGTCTCTACCTCCTAGCCTGCAGCTGTAGGCAGAGGCAGAAATCTCATTTGAAAGACTTCAAGCTCTAGGTGATCCAAGTAAATTTTGTGCAACTTAGAATCACAGAATCATAGAATAGTTAGGGTTGGAAAGGACCAGACAAGATGACAGAGAGAGATCTTTCAACAAATCCTAGACAAGTCTGGGAACTGATTTTAAGAGTGTTCCAGCTCCTTGTACTATACAATATAATTATCTGAATATCCTTTTACTCATCTTCCTCTAATGACAGACTCTGTCAGTCATCAGAGTTAGCAGTTTCCTGGAGAAGGAGATTGTTAACCCACTTTACTGAAGTAAGCTGAGGCCTTTTCTGTAGTTTCAGAGGTGTAACCACAAATTCCCTGTTCCCTATGCTTAATTGTCTGTCAGCTGACCTGCTTTGGTCAGCATGTGAGTTGCTGCTTGCTGGGGAGAGGAGAGAACTGAATGATCTGGGGCTCTCCCACAATTTTCCACTCCGCCACCTGCTTTGGAGGGGGCTGTAGAACTGCCAAACATGCTGAAGTGGTTAAGTGTACCAGCTCCTAAAGAAATTGGAGGGGAGGAGTGGTTCTTGCCTGATGGGTTTTCAAAGGGAGCTGAGACTTTGAAGTTCTGTTTTAGCAGCTGCCAGGTATGCTGCCTTAGCCCTGTGCAGCACTTCTGCCCCAGCCTTCATGTGTTGCATTCTTCTTTACAGTGCCAGGATGGGGGGAAATAAAATTAATTAAACCAAGAGTGTGGCCATTAGCAGTAGTGTTACTTTGTTATATTTTAGCCTTTGAATTATAGTGCCTTGTGCCACATGTCAGTGAAACACCTCACACTTGTTTAGGGCAATTAGAGTAATAAATTTATTTCACTTCAGTTTTCTTTGTCTTTCTAATTACTGCTTCCTCACCTCTCTTCTGCTTTAAGTCCTTTCCCAAAATAATCATAGTAATTTTGATCTTTTGTTCTCTAAGGGGCACATAAAATAGGTGAAGATTTACGTTCGTGATGCCCCAGAACTCCTTGCTGAGACTAAAGAGACCAGATGATCCTTCCAATAAGGAAAGAGACACAGAAATGTGGTAGCTAAACTAAAGCTTCATGTAAGGTCTCTGTTAAACAGATGCCAGAACAGATACCACTCACTGCTGTATCTCCTGGAGGCAGTTAACTGGGATCTTCTACTTGACTTAAAGCTTCTCTGCCAAAACCAAGATGCTTTAACTCAGTTTATTCCACTGAATATTGAACTTTTTTATGATAATGTGACCTCCTCTGTGATATTTCTTGTTGAAACATTGGGTAACTGGAAATGCTGCAGGCTGAGCTCTGTTTTCAGGCAAAGAGGCAGATAGATCCCAATAGGAGGTTAAACAATAATAGGAGTGGAATGGTGGCTGTATTCTGAGTAGCTTAAAACAAAAGACCAGCAAGGAGGCAAAAATTGTTGTAAACTGGAATAGCCTCTTCTAGCAAGGCAATATGCTTCTGTCATATTAATCCTTGGAGGAAAAAGTGCCAAAAAAAAATCAAAAAATGGGGAGATTCTGCTCTGCAGTACTCAAAAAGCTTTGCTTTTTCAGGTGAGGCTTTGTTAAAAACAAGCCTTTCCACTCTTTTCTTGCAGTTCTTTATAATCCAGTCCTCGCATGTCCTCACCATTTCTGGAGGCAATAGAGGGGAATAGATAGATGCATAAGAAGTTTTGGGAAGGAGGTGCACTGGTTTTGTTGGGTTTTCTTGTTTGTTTTGGTTTGGGGTTTTGGTTTTTTTTGGGGGGAGGGGTTGGGTTTTTTTGGTTGGGTTTTTTTTTTTCAATGCTGGCTATAGATTATTCTAAAATCTTTTCTCTTTCTATATTAAATACTGATAACATCATTCAAAGCTGAACCTGCCATTCTGTTTCGAAGTTGAGGCCTTTTTTGGCTGCATTTTAGCTTTCAGTAAAATACACAACAAATTTACTTGCAAAATAACCTTGTGCATTTTTAGGGCAGAATTCTTTTCTGAAAAGTAGTTTTTGCAAGTAGGGTATCGCTGGAGGTTTCTTAGAAAGAACACTACAGACTTGGAAAACTTCTGTCAGCTTTAGCTTGAGAAGAACGTTACTAGGAATTTGTGCTGCCTTGAAAAAAGCACTTCAAGAAAGTATCTTCCCTTGTGTCTAAGAAAGTTGGGTAGCCAGTGGAGAGAGGGAATAATAGCACTTACCTTTTATAGTACAAATACAGCGCTGTGTGGCCATTGTGAGGCTTGCAGGAATTCCAAAAAGGCTAGCTGTAAACAACTAGCACCACAACCCTGCGACTGCTTTGGTGCCAAGCTGTTCTTAGGGTGGCTAAAAGTCTGTATCTCATGGTTTGTGTGTAGTATCTATCTGTGGTCTCTGTACAAGTAGGTTTTTTTTATCCCTGCAATGTGTGTGATAGGATGCTCTCATCTATCCAATATGCTAACCAATATATGGTTACTGGGTCAGCTTCTGCAATAGATAATAACTCATGCTAGTATTCTGTCTGTGGATCTGAGCATATTCCACACTTCTCCCCCCCAAATTATGTTTTGTATAATAGCTTTGTTATAAATTTTAGAAAGTGTATGCTGACACAGACACAGTCACTTCTTCCTATTCTTTCTCCAGCCATTGTTAAACGCTCAGGGAGCCACAGCAGGTGAGTTGATTTGTAGAAGAGGTGAGGTAAGAAATTTTCTCTCAGCTCCAGCATAATAGAACTGCCAAAAGAACCTGAGGAAGGAAAATATTCTATTTAACAGATGGGAGATCAGTCTCAAATCCAGAATTTATTTCTTGTCATACCTTTTTACCTTATCTAATTTCGCTTGAGGGACAAGGAAAGCAGAAACTACGTGCAGAATCAAGTTTATAACATGGGGAAGAGAAAAATGCTAGAGATGCTGCTTTGGCCAGCTCACAGGTGCCATTGTGCTTAGGGGACTGTCTAAGTCTGTTTTCTTTTTACTGGGAAACTCCTTTAGCTTCGTTACACTGAAGCTAGGTTGATAAATTTCAGTTGTTTAAGGAAAAAGGTCTCCTTGAGGACCTTTACTCTGCCATTGTGTCAGTGCTTGAGGAATTATCCAGCTTGAGGAATTATACAAATCCAAGAGGCTGTTAACCGCAAGCATACAGCCTCAGACCAAGGACTCAGAGAAGTGACCTTTAGTTCTTGTTTGGTGTTTTTTTCTTATTTTACTGTATTTCAGCAGCTAGATGGTGTACAGCTTTAGCTGTGTTACTGAATGGTAGCAGCAGATGCACCTTGCTGGTGCCATGCTGCTACTCTACCTCTCTAACCTGGAGCATTTCTCCTAATATGACTGTGGCCCAGCTAGCTTTCAGGCGACACTTTCCACAATCCCTGAATAGGTGAACTTGTACATCTTGGTTCTGGAAGTGCAGAAGAGATTCTGGCCTTCCCTTTAAGTTTATAGATTATAAATGTAGAAGTGTTGCTACTTCTGTGAGGTTCTATTATCTAGCTATAATTCTTGACATTTATAGGCATGATACTAGGGAATTGTATGCTTCAGTATACTTCATCCCTATAGACAGACCATCTAAGCTGTCAGATTTGTTAAGTCTCCTGTAAGAGATACTCCATCAGAGTATTTTCATCTTCAGCGTAACGAGATAGATAATAGGCATACTGGATATCCAGCAAAGTCAATTGCTTTCATGAACTTCAGTGCAGATTTTGTGGAATTGAGAACTTTGTGGCTTGTTATGTTCTTTAGAGGTTTCTTTGTGTACTTGATATTTAATATTTAGACAGCAAAATGCCAGAAGTTAGGAGCATGAATCATACAGCACAACTAAAAGTCATTTGGGCCTCAAGTGGTATGAGACCTGAACAGCACGACCCTGGAGGAATACTTAAGGCCCTGCATTGTAATGTCATCCTATGCTGTATCTTCTTGGGAGGCTGATGGTGGCAGGGGCAGAGCACTCTGACTGTTACCTCCCATGTTAGAAGCCCTAACCCTACAAAATTCAATGGCCTGGGTTTTGTTTGTTGGTTTATTCTTAAGTGTTCCAGATTTCACCAGTTAACCCAACTTTAACTTTTCACTTGCTTCTTGAGATTTGAACAAGGGGCCTGAGCTGCTTCCTTCATTCCCCATTCTCTTATTCAGTTGGGATCTTGTAGCTGCTTGTTGAGCACATATAGCAAAGAGCACCACACTCTGGGAAAGGCTACTCAGGAAGAAACTTAATGGAAAATATTGAGGAAAAAAAATGTGTTTGATGGACTTTTAATATAAAGAGGGGAAAAATAAAAGAAAAGGGGGAGGGGGAGATTTATTCACTGTAATAGGAACCAAATGTTGGCTGGGACAGCAGCTACACTCTCACTCTTTCCCTGTAAACTGTGTGAGCGGCTTTTCAAAAGAGGCATTACAGGGTGCAGGGCTACTTACTGGTTCTGACTTAACCCTTGCCTCTCTGGAGAAAGGGAATATGTGTTTCCAGGGCAGATTAGTGACTTTAATTACAGACCCAGTCATAAGCATATTCTAGACTGTGATGCCCATTTACTGTTTTCATCCTCATGTGCTACTGCTGTTACCCACCCATAAAATGCCAAATCTGCTTGCATAAAGCATGCACACAAATATATAGCTAGGAATGAATAAAGTCCATCTGTGGTTTTTAGTTTGGTTTTCAATAGACTTGCCTACATTGATAAAGGAAAAGAATGTATGTCCAAGTCATGGTTTGTTTTGATCCACTTGATCTATGCTAGGATTTTACTGTGGAAACTCTGTAACAAGGAATACCTTTCCCGTCTTTGCAAGTGGTGCAGTATTACATCTAAGTTTCTGTTACTTTGAATCCTGTTGAATGTATATATTCATCTCAGAAACTCTGTCTGGATTAGGACAAGTGATCAAATTTAAGGCAGCACATAGTGTGTCTAATTTTGAATGATTTAAAGTGGAGCTAGACAGTAGTACATTGAGATAACTGCTCAAGAGTCTACCTGCCCTGTCTGTACTTTATTAATTAACACTTTGAAACTGGGGGGGAGACAGGGTATGAGATGACACAGTTCAGGCAATTGCATGCCAGATTTAAGCAGGTAATCTTCCCCAAGACTTCCTTATAAGAGCATAATGATACCAGGTTTCTATGTTAGTCCTATTGTATGTATGTCTTGCTGTTAAAATGTTTTTGCAGGGTCTATGCAAGTGTGTGGAAGTATATGGAAGAAATGTGAAGTCAGAACCACTTTCTGCTCAGTAAAGTTCACTCCTGTGTTTGCACTAATTGAGGGTAGAAAGGCTATGTGATTTTGTTAATCTAGATCACATGGAGAAGATATATTCAGTTGCTTTCATTGCTTCTCCAGTGACCTGATGAACCACAATAGGATGAAGGCATTGAGCATTGCAGCCAGCTGGGTGCTAGTTTTCTTCTTGATTTAGCCTTTCTACTAGTGAATTTCAAAGCTGCCCTGTGTAAATAGAAATAAAAAATAGAGTGTTGTTTACCTGCCAAGCATTCCCCAGTTCAGAGAGACTGACAGTATTTTCTAACTGGCATGGAGTCAAGGATGCTACCAGATACCCAACAAAACTTGGCTCCCCCAAAGGGTAAATATTTCATTTGCTAAGACTGGCATGTTTAGTGCTCCTGAAAGTAAGAAGTTGATAATACCTGCTAAATCCAGGAATAACTGAGGTAGGACAGTCAGAGGTTTTCCAGTGCTCCATAATTTCACCCTGGCCTTCGCCTGCTAGGGGCCATGCTGATGCACCTCATTTCTAGCCTGCTGCACTCATGACCTTGCCTTTATATCTAAAATGCATTTCATTCCTGGTCTGCAGTGGAACTGAGTGGGCACTACATTGCCTTTGCTGTAAGAAAATATTTTTGCTCTAAACCGCAGGTTTCTAAATGGCAGGGATAATCTTCAGAAGCAGGAAATAAATTATGCAGCAGCATGTACCAGAAAAGAAGGAAGCCCATGAACTTTGATATTACTTGTAGAATAAAGTGAAGGAACAAGAAAGCAGGGGGCTTTCCCTTTACAGCTATTGTGCATGCACATCTGGAATAATCTGCTCACTTTTGAGCACTTGCCTAGCCCCAAATACCGATAAAGTGGAAAAAGTTAAGTGAAAACCAAAATACAGTCAAAGGCCAGAAGGGACTAAGTAGAGGAAAAATGAAGGGAGTTAAGTGGGCCAGGGCTGGCTAAGCTCCAAAGAGGCATTGCTCTAGTAGTGAAGCTCATGCAATAAAACAGGGAAAATCGAAGTTTAATTGGGAATCTCAGGGGAAAATTTTTGATGCTGAATGTGTACCTGCCTGAGGAGTTGTGCAGCTGGAAGCGTGACACATGGACTCCTCCAGCCACTGAAACATGCGTTAATCCTGCACCACAAGGAGATGAGTTGGATGCTTTTGCTCACATCTTTGTTGTTGAATAAATTTCTTGTAACAACATCAGTTCTCATTTGAAAGGAGGAATTGTGAGAATAGCAGAGGGGGACTCCTGACATTTGCTAGTAATTATGCACATTAAAATGTCCTGGGATGCTTGAACTATGCCTCTGGTAGCTATTACAGTTAACCTGTGAATGGATCTGGAAATTGTAGTTAAATCCACCGAACTTTTCATGTTCTTTGCTTAAACCATCTGAGTCCTAAGCTTTTCACATGTACCTTGTACACCTTCTGTTGTATTATGGCATGAAGATACTGACGGTAAGAGACTCTTGTGTAGGTAGAAGTAGCTTATGCTGCTGGCAAAGTGGGGAGCTGAAAAACTAAGCCTGACACTCTTACAGGATGCCTGCATCTGTGCCTGATCACTAAGAAGGGAAAATTTGATTGATGGGCTGGGACAGTGACTTTCCCACATCTCTGCATCACTTTCACCATGAGAGATTATATTTGTCACTTTGAACTGGATGTGAATCCAAAACGCAGTTGCACACATTTGTTATGCCTTGACAGGCTGCTTATTAACTTTAATTAAGCTTTTATAAAGCTTTTCCTTGGCTTCTCTTGCAAGGCTTGAAAGCAGATTGCAGGCCAGGTGATGGCATCCTTGTTTTGCACAGGCCAGCTGCTTCCTCTCCCTTCCCTGTCTCCAAGTACCTGCGCTGGGGTGAGTTCTGGACAGCTCCCTGTGCCTCAGATCTCAAGAGTTGCAGGCTGAGCTCTTTGAGAAACATTAAAAATGCTTTGTTTGCCTGTGGGTGTTTGGAAAGCTTCCTTTTGATACCTCTGTAACATTGCTGCTGCTGCATATTTTAGGGGCATGCATGGTCCAGCAGTCAGAGCTACAAACCATGCTAAAATGTAGACTCTTGCTAGCTAAACTGCACCAAAGTCACTCTTTCGCACACACTCCTGATAACAGCAGAGGCCAGGAGCAAACCATTCTCAAAGACTTTGTTGCTTTGTTTTTCAGTTTTTAATTTATTGCTTTTGAAGCTGAGGGGAGGGAAAGAGGGAGAAAACAAAGAAATGCCCTGAGGTAAGTAGCACTGTGAGAGGCCCAACAGTCCAGCATCCCAGCCAGGCCCCCAGCATCCTTGGCTTTGTCCCACTGTGTTTATCA
The DNA here is from genome assembly GCA_024733675.1 of Psilopsiagon aymara. NCBI lineage: Eukaryota > Metazoa > Chordata > Aves > Psittaciformes > Psittacidae > Psilopsiagon > Psilopsiagon aymara. Next base: position 58,585 of record JANRGW010036880.1, on the reverse strand, counting down.
TTGCTCCATAGCCAATCTAGGCCCTATTGTTAGGAATGGAAGAAGTGTATAGTGTGCCAAAGAAAATGTTCTGTGTTTTTCTAAGTGCCTGAACATAAGTCAGCAGGATGCTGGGAGCTGCCACACTAGTCAGAACCAGTAGTCACTATGCCAACTACTTTCTAGCAGCTGGTGTCCACCAAGGTGTTGTACTAGAAGCTTTCTGGACTTGTCATACCACCTGAATGAAAGAAACTGCTGTCCAAGATTGTCTTGCATTCTGGGGGAAGGTGGGAGCACCAATATTTAGTTTGCGTTACCTTTCAATGAGTTGTAGGCACTTTTCAGATGTTTCAAAAGTGCTTACTTAGTCAGTGATATATAGAAAGCACAAGTGTACTTCATGAATTGATTTTGTTGCCTGCCGCACAGGAGCTGGTATCAAACAAGTGCCCAGCTGTTCCATTGGAAGAAGGCTTCAGTTGAAATATGAATGAAACCCCATTTGTAATATCATGATACTTTAAAATCATAAAATTTGTTGGGGTTTTTTTGTTTGTTTTTTGGGTTTTTTTTTGTGGTTTTTTTTTTTGGGGGGGGGTTGGGCTCTGTTTTTTGAGGATTTTTTTTGAACATTGGAAGCTTTTGTACTAATTTCTATCCAGACTATGCCAAAAGAATTGTATTCCAAATCTCTGCTACTCTGGCATTGTCTTCCCCTTCACTGATTATTTCCTTGTAGTTTCACTTTAGTAAAGATTTTCTTTGTGTTCTCTGCTTTTGTCTTTTACCATGCAGTGTTACTCATCCCAGCAGTGATGGTGGTGTACTAGACCCTGAAGGGGGCCTATGGGGATGCTGGGGAGGGACTCTTCATTAGGGACTGTAGTGATAGGACAAGGGGTAATGGGTT